>JAXIVJ010001637.1:0-5000 GCA_036785665.1 Chirona hameri | reverse complement strand
GAGGCCGCCGGTGCGGGTTCGAGTGGACCCGTCCGTCTACGGGGGCCATCCGCGCGTAAGCAGCGTCTTGTCGCGAGGACTGAAGGTGCGCGTGCCGAGCGCGGCGCCGCGTGTGTGGCTGAGCAGTGACCACGCCGCGGTCTGCGTTGATGACGGAGGCGGTGGCGAACTTTGTGAAAAGTCGAGTGTTTTTTTTTAGCCGGGTGAGCCGGATAGCTGTTACCGTCTGTTTGCGGTGACAAAGTCGCCGTCGGTCGCGCGTCTAGTTTATGACCTGTCATCGCTGACGCCCTGGATGCCGCGGCAGACTTGCGTTTTGCCGAAACTCGAGCGTGTGTTAGGATTTGCAGCAGATGGATTTGGGTACGGCATAAAATTAGACTTACGAGACGGCTTTTATCACATTTCCTTGGCTCCGAGTACAAGTCGAAAGTTTGGTGTTATGTACGATATACAGACATTTGCCAGGCTGCCGATGGGCTTGGCAGTAGCTCCGTCAGAAATGCAGCACATTGCCTGTGCGACAGTGAAGATTGCAGAGGGCAGGTTTTCGGGTGTAAGGGGTATTGCTTATTTGGATGATTTTCTGTTTGTCGCTCGCCACCCTGAAGACCTGTCTGGTATCATGGATTTTTCACTGAGTCGGGCCTGTGTATTCATTTTGATATTCTGTTACTGTTCCGTCATCGGAATTGCGTTATCTCGGTGTGGACTTAAACTTGGCGAGCTGTTCATTGAGCGTTAAACGTGAGACGGTGGAGCCCTTGCGCGACGCGATGTTGCAGTGCAACTCGAGCTGGTCATTGGTCTCTCGGCAGCGGCTGGCGGGTTTTGTAAGCTTTGCACGGCCTTGTCTAAAGTTGCCACTCGAAGTTGTGTCGGCAGTGATGGACGGGGACTCTGTCCGGTGCGTATAGTGCAGTTTATTCGTGAAGGTGTCGTGTGGTCCTTTTCCGACATTTCCGAGTGGAATGATCTGCACGAACGTCATGTATTTGTCGATGCGACGCCGACTCAGATCAGCATTGTAGTGCCAGGCTGCGTGCCGGTGTCTGTCTCTGCCACATGCGCTGCCTATTTATGTGGCAGAGTATCTAGCAGCTCTAACGGCGATTGTTAGTGTGGAGTGGGGGCCGTTTACGCTGTGTTGTGATAATGCCGGCGTTTATATAATTTGCAAAAAGGGCGCTGTCCTCGCCCCTGGCTAGCAGTGCTGTGCCATATGTTTTCAGTTCGCGCGCTTTTTCTGTTCGGTATATACCGTCGTGTATGAATCCCGCAGATGTTCCCTCGCGCTCTTCCGCTCTGTAATCAGGGTCCGCACAGGAACGGGTTGTTCCTGTTTCTGGGCCAATCAGCGGCCCAGGACATGGGATGATCGGCGCGGGAATTAGTGTTGCGTGCCTTTGTCGGGTCACTTCTGTGGTCAGTGTGCCAGTCGCGCCTCTGTTCCTGCCGCCAATACACGCTGTCAGCCGGCGCCACGGTCGACAACAACTTAATAGTTTCTGAGACAAAGTTGGTCTAGATACATGCCTTTTTATTTAGATTAATCGATTTCAAGTGTTGTCTTTATTGTGACATTGTGGTCTAACCTTGACCTGAGGGCTATTATATGGGGTCAGGTTGTGAAAATGGCTGCTACTATCGAAGTATACGAGTAAAATAACCCAATCGACATGTGGTTTTCGTACACAGAGACAAAATGAGCAGACCTATTGGTAGATTTACATGCTTTTGGGGAAATTCGCGTTTTCATAGCCTACAATTCTGCCTTTTGAACGGCTTTTGCTTAATGTATACTGTTATTTAAGTTACTTTAATAAAGTCCTTGTAAAACAACGCAAATAATACCACTACTGTGTAAGATTACCATATCGTCGTTTCTTCCCAGCGGGATAATGGTGTTATAAAAACATGGGCAAAGGTAAATTTACACAATGCCTTGGTAAAAAACTAAATAGTACACTCAAGCGTAAATTTACCGCATTTTCATTTTTCGTACTTGAAAAATTATGCTTCCGAAAAATGAGCAGTGTTCAATTAACTCAATAGTGAGTACTTATACCATGCATTTCGGAGCGACGTTTGAATTTAGCTACAGCTACCCTCTCTTTTGTGTATTATGCGCGCCAATTTTTGTCTGCATTATTTACACCCGCCATTTTCCTGAAGACAGGGGGGGGGGGGATTTGCCCCTGATTTCCCCTGGATCCGCCCGTGACAGTACTTTACATACACGTGCTATTATGTACAGACGTGGATGCCATAAAATCCATCGAATGGAGGATCCGAATACATTATCTGTATATGTATCTGGTACTGACCTTTCCTGGCACAGATGCTAGTCGCCTTTTGCCAGTATGCAATATTATCGAAGCAATAGCAGGTGTCTATGTTGCAATTGCAGATATCGCCTCCATCACAACAGTCGCTCGTCTGGTTGCAGGAATGGGCCTTGAGCTCTGCGGACAGACAGAAGGGAGTATTACTGCGACGCTAAACCCACCCAGCAGAGTCGAACACAGCTGGCGTATACGTATGACGTATGTGATGACGTATGTACGACATGCATACGTCGTATACATACGTTGGTCGTTGGCTGGTCGGAGTTGTCTACTGGAGAAGGCAGTGCCTGACTTTGGAGTACATCTCAAACAGGGAAGAAGTTGGAATCCAGGGAACAGTTTCAATGCACATCAATAACGTTGAAATATATTGTGTTATTTTGCGGTATGTTACGCTACATGCATGTGTTACATCCACGATTTTTCTCCCTCTCAATTGTTCAAATGATTTACGTATGCGATTTCGACAGAGAACAAGACTAACAGAGCTTGTTGTATGTGCCCTGAGGCCTGACACAATGACCCAGTAGTGTGGTCTCAGTTGTACATCTAAGTTACCCTCGCCCTACCGGGACCTTTTCTCACCTTTTCCCTACGGGGGTCCTAAAAAGACCCTTCCCCTGCTAACTTCCAAACAAAGCAACATAGAGCAATGTAGTAAGAACCAGCATGTTGACTGTCATGGTAGCAATGTAATAGCATGCGAATTTTAGGTTTCAGCTTAACGGGTGACTTTCCAGGTTAACCCGCGAGTTACTGGGGTATATTTCATAACGCGACTTACTGGAGGGGGGGGGGCTATTTTTTGCCCCCCCCCCTCTGATCTCCGGAACTACTGGCCCGAATGTAAAAATTCAAACGGCATTCGATAGCCTGGGAAATTTATCGAGGGAAACATAATATTGTTGACCTCGGGGTCACCGATGACGTCACAGGTCAGGTCAAGTACAAAATGTTTGACCGTGTCAAAAGGTCTCGATGGATGGAATTGTCGCGCAAAATTGTGATATTAAACGCATAAACTGTCGATAAATCGGTATGATTCGTGTGTCTGACACTTCTAAGTACCTTTCTAAGCTGTTTATGACCTTGGGTCAGGTAAAGGTCATCCTAGGTCACGAGGTCAAACTGAAGATTACGGTCATTAGGCGTTGTAACACATGTTTATGGGTTTTTTTTCGTCTAGAACGCGTAAAATGACCTTAGAACATTGTTTGTTCCATATAAATAGAAGTAAAAAGCAAAAATGGAAATGCGTTTTTTATGCATGGTAATGCTGTGAGAGGTGGTCGATTTTTGTCATTTAAAGGTCATAACTCAGTCATTTTTAAAGATATTGACTTCAAATTTGGTACACATATTAACCGCACACGTCTCCATCATATATATTCCGGCTTTTTGATAATTCTGATTTTGTCTTGAAAATTTTGTAAAAACAAAAAAATCATTATTTGGATTTCTCAAAATTTTGAATTTCCAAAAAATTCAAAAATCCGAGATAGCAGTTTGATAGCCCGGTCTATTGCCAGTAATTTGATTTAAAACAATTGAGTTTATCTCAAACATCGTTCCTTTGACAGTGTTTTCTGCAAACCATTATTTTGCAACCAAAATCGAAGAACATGACGTCACTCTGACGTCATTCCCGGTTGACCTATCATCACCTCATACGTTTCCTTTTGCCAACATGTGTAGAATTGATGTGAGAGAAGGTACTGCAAGTTTGGTGACAATACCTCTGTTCGTTTAGGAGTTATTGCAAAATAACGGGAGGGGCGAGCAAAAAATAGCCCCCCAGTAACTCGCGGGTTAAGTGAATTACCTAAGATCGACCACGTCCAAAAATAGCGATTGTACAGGGCGCTTAATTGTACTAATCGATTGCTTATTGCTATATTGATTATATAATTGCTTAATCGATTGTACAGGGCGCAGGGCGTATAACTTCCGAACGGAGAGAGGTCGTACATAGGTCGAATAGGTCATAGGTCACGATCTAAAAGTCGTATACACTTCAAATTTGTATATGATACGTATAATTGTTGTAAACTCAGCTACTGAAAATTTCAGCAAGATGTGTAAAAAGTTATTCAAGAAAAACCTCAGAGGGGGTTGTTTTAGGACCCCCCCCCCTCCCCGTAGGGCAAGGGTTAACCCGCGTCCCGCTGGGGTGTTCAGCCAAACACGGGGGGCATATTCTGACCCCTTCGTTATCTTCCGAACCAATAACCGCAGCTAGACGCGCAAGGCGGAACTAGAAATATCTCAATGAGACGTATCTAAAGCATACGCCACATTTGCCAAATAAGGTCACATGTCAGGTCACGGGCAGGTGAAAGGTCAAAATCGAGGTATTTGGGTTGACGAGCCATACTCTCCATTTAAAGCCTTAGACTACCACTATTATGGCGCACAGTTCTCTCAGAGGTATAATACATCTCCCACATAAGCGAAATTGAAATTGTAATAAAAGGTCATGGTCAGGGTCAGGTCACAAAAGGTCACTATTGGCAAGAGGTCTACGAAAGTCATGCGACACATGTTTTATGGGTTATTTTACACGTATAATTAGATAGTAGTAGCCATTTGCACACCCTGATCCCATATAATGGCCTTTAGGTCAAGGTCAGTTCAGTTCAGGTTCAGTTCAGG
>JAXIVJ010001636.1:0-131296 GCA_036785665.1 Chirona hameri | reverse complement strand
CCTCAGGTCCACCGAAGGCACCTCAGGCCGACCGATAGCCCCTCAGGCCAATTGAGGCCCCATCGGGCTGGTTGAGAGCCATCTCAGGCCGACTGAGGCCCCCCTCCCCTAAGAACGACTGAGGGGCCGCTCAAGCCGGCCGAGGGTCCTATCAGGCCGACTAAGCGCCCCTCAGGCCATCTGAGGGTCATCCCAGGACGACCAATGGTCCCTCAGGCAGACTGAGGGCCCCTCGGGCCATCCGAGGGCTATTCTAGGACAACCAAGGGCCCCTCAGACCGACTGAGGGCCACCTCAGACTGACTGAGGGTCACCTCAGACTGACTGAGGGCCCCTCAAACTGACTGAGGGCCCTCAGACCTAAGGCCCCTCAGGCTGACTGAAGGCCCCTCAGACCATCCGAGGGATCTCCTAGGACGACCAAGGGTCCCTCAAGCTGACTGAAGGCCCCTCAGACCATCTGAGGGCTATCCTAGGACAACCAAGGACCCTTCAGACCGACTGAGGGCCATCTCAGACTGACTGAGGGCCCCTTCAGGCTGACTGAACGTCACTCAGGCCGACTGAGGGGCCCCTCAGGCCGACCGAGTGCCCCTCAGGCCGACTGAGGGCTCCCTAAGACTTACTGAGGGCCCACTCAGGCCGACTGAGGACCTCCTCAGGCCGACTGAGGGCTCCCAACGGCTTACTGAGGGCCCACTTAGGCCGACTGAGGGGCCCCTCAGGCCGACCGAGTGCCCCCTCAGGCCGACTGAGGGCTCCCTAAGGCTTACTGAGCGCCCACTCCGGCCGACTGAGGACCTCCTCAGGCCGACTGAGGGCCCCCTAAGGCTTACTGAGCGCCCACTCCGGCCGACTGAGGACCTCCTCAGGCCGACTGAGGGCTCCCTAAGGCTTACTGAGCGTCCACTCCGGCCGACTGAGGGCCCTCAGGCCGACTGAGAGCCCCATCGGGCAGACCGATGGCCCCTCAGGCCGACTGAGGACATTATGAGCAAATTGAAGGTTCTGATTCTTATAACTCATACTTGTACTGGTTTAGGTCTATGATCATTCATGTTCTTGTTCCAGCCTAGGATGATCAGTGTGCTGTGAGATGGTCAAATACTATTTCGGTTTTAATTTTCATAGTGTCATTTGCATAAACATAATTGTACTCAAAATCTGCACACGCTTTGGCCAATGTGAAGGTGGATTCTGATGCTTGTTCGTTAACCAGGATCAAGGCCAAATTGGGATGTTTTGCTTTGCTCTTTTACCATGTACATATTTAATAAAGTGCCATATTTGCATGTGTGTGCACATGGTTGTTTACTGTTTAGGCTACCTGGTTGTCAATAAATAGTGTTGATCCTTAGTTTATATAATAAGTGATATGGTAAATCTGTTTTGTTTTCACTTCCTTTTTCTTTCATACTGTTTTGTATGTCTAATATTTATTCTGTAAAGTTGGGGGGGGGGGGGCGACCCCCAACTGAATAGGATCCTACGCCCCTGACTCTTGGTTAATTTCGATAAAACTGTGTTTCCATTCAACTTGACCTTCATTGGACACAACGTTGGAGCTTGGTAAGTACCCACTTCAAGCAAAGTCAAGTCCGTTTCGTGCATTGCGGCTCCGTCCTCGCGGATGCAGTTGCCATGCCAACGACCAACTTCCGGTGTGAGGACACGTGGCCAATTGATACCAGCGCACGTGTACTGCAGCGTCTGGTCGGCCCGAACTGACAGGTCTAGCCCATAGCAAACCCGCCGCGATAACACTCCAACGGCCGCCAGGGCGCCCCCCCCCCCCCTCTATCAAACAGCAAACTGCTGAATGCAAACTTTGACTTTCTGTGTGCTCGTTTAATTTCACACTGTCCACAGTGCAATGGCGGAGGCGCGGCCGGCGGGGGTGCGGACAGCGAGGGGGGGGGGCGCCGGGAGGTCAAACATCCGCCGATATGTCAGCCCGTGTCAACAGCACGTCATTACAATGCTGCAAACACCACGGAGCCAGCACGGCCGGAAGAGGCGGCGCCAGCACAATGCCAATTACTATGCTGCTCAGTGCCGGCTTAGACAAATCCCGCATTCACTCAATGGCAGGGTTAGCATAGGGAGGAGCTCCACGACGTGGGCTTCGTGCAGCATGCAGCCACACGTCAGCAGGCTAGTTCTGTGAAGATTTAATTACAAACAGCAAAAAAAGTGTGCATTTACTAATCCCTGTGGCGACATGTTTGCCAATTATTTTAGCACTGGACATGTTACATGCACCTCTGGTATGACGGTATGACCACAATACAATTTTATTAAAACAACCACCAAACCTATATATCCGGGTAGAACTCTGAATGTGTCCTGGAGGTCCAACAGAGAGCTTTATTTAATAGAGAAGTGTGAAACTACACCCTTCATTTGAAATTATAATGGAAAAAAATGATTTGTTATTTAAGTTTGCCATTTTTGTACATTAATAAAAACGTTATCCTGATATTCCTAAATAACTATAATGACAATTATTTATGGGCAGATCCAGCTCATTTAGCAATTGAAGTGAGAAATGCGAAACATCAGAACAAGCCTCGAATCACCTACCAATTCCCATCACCAAAAGAGAGATCAGTTACACGTCACTCTGTGTGGCGGTGTGTTTGCACGTGAAGTAAACACCTCTATCTTGTAACATGTACCGATATGTATGTTTGTGCAACTTGCATTGACATGGGTGTCACACTACTGTGGTATTCACCTACACTCTCCTTTTATCCAAGCCCCGTTATCCCCGTTCATTGGCGGTTTTTGATATCCAAGTTTAGCGTGCCGGAGCGAATGGACGTCGGAGCGAATGGACGCGATCCGCAGAGCAGCCGCTGACGTCAGCTGACCATTTTACAGCCGCTGTCAGCGACCGCGGGTCATCCCGAACAGGAGCAAAAGGCCAGGCGCCGCAGCCGCCCGAAACCTTGTAAGGATGGATGTGAGGATTCAGAGTTCGGCCGGTCCGCCGATTGAACTAGGCAGGCGGACAACTGCGTATCAAAGTTACCGTTATGTAATGCCACATTAGTGATGGCGAAAGTACACTAAATGTGTCTGAACATAAATGCAAAAAATGCATGCCAAATTCAAAGTTCCTCGACAGGAACCGTTTAATAACAAGTTTATGAATGGGTTGGTCCGACAATCTATTCTCCATTATTTTATTGTTTAATGTTTTATTTTTGGTCGTGGAGCAACTATGATGGGAAAGTGACCGATGACAATATAAACGCAGTCTGTCACACACACAATTGCGTTTGAGCCAAGAACTTCTCAAGGACAAATTATAGCACTTGCCTTTGTCGGTCGTTTCTTTCTGAACAAGTTCACAGGTTCGTCGTATCGGCAAACGTGAGTCATCATTCAGACCTGCGTCTGTCCTCGCGCCCACCTGGCCGGCTTCGTGCGCAGTTGCGAACACGGGCGCATTGTGTCGATATTTCACAGTGCGATATGAGACACGGGCGCATTGTGTCGATATTTCACAGTGCGATATGAGACACGGGCGCATTGCGTCGATATTTCACAGTGAGATATGAGACACGGGCGCATTGTGTCGATATTTCACAGTGCGATATGAGACACCGGCGCATTGTGTCGATATTTCACAGTGAGATATGTGACACGGGCGCATTGTGTCGATATTTCACAGTGAGATATGAGACACGGGCGCATTGTGTCGATATTTCACAGTGCGATATGAGACACGGGCGCATTGTGTCGATATTTCACAGTGCGATATAAGACACGGGCGCATTGTGTCGATATTTCACAGTGAGATATGTGACACGGGCGCATTGTGTCGATATTTCACAGTGCGATATGAGACACGGGCGCATTGTGTCGATATTTCACAGTGCGATATGTGACACCGGCGCATTGTGTCGATATTTCACAGTGCGATATGAGACACGGGCGCATTGTGTCGATATTTCACAGTGCGATATGAGACACGGGCGCATTGCGTCGATATTTCACAGTGAGATATGAGACACGGGCGCATTGTGTCGATATTTCACAGTGCGATATGAGACACCGGCGCATTGTGTCGATATTTCACAGTGAGATATGTGACACGGGCGCATTGTGTCGATATTTCACAGTGAGATATGAGACACGGGCGCATTGTGTCGATATTTCACAGTGCGATATGAGACACGGGCGCATTGTGTCGATATTTCACAGTGCGATATAAGACACGGGCGCATTGTGTCGATATTTCACAGTGAGATATGTGACACGGGCGCATTGTGTCGATATTTCACAGTGCGATATGAGACACGGGCGCATTGTGTCGATATTTCACAGTGCGATATGTGACACCGGCGCATTGTGTCGATATTTCACAGTGCGATATAAGACACGGGCGCATTGTGTCGATGTTTCACAGTGAGATATGTGACACGGGCGCATTGTGTCGATATTTCACAGTGCGATATGAGATACGGGCGCATTGTGTCGATATTTCACAGTGCGATATGAGACACGGGCGCATTGTGTCGATATTTCACAGTGAGATATGTGACACGGGCGCATTGTGTCGATATTTCACAGTGCGATATGAGACACGGGCGCATTGTGTCGATATTTCACAGTGCGATATGTGACACGGGCGCATTGTGTCGATATTTCACAGTGAGATATGAGACACGGGCGCATTGTGTCGATATTTCACAGTGCGATGAGACACGGGCGCATTGTGTCGATATTTCACAGTGCGATATGAGACACGGGCGCATTGTGTCGATATTTCACAGTGAGATATGTGACACGGGCGCATTGTGTCGATATTTCACAGTGCGATATGAGACACGGGCGCATTGTGTCGATATTTCACAGTGCGATATGTGACACGGGCGCATTGTGTCGATATTTCACAGTGCGATATGAGACACGGGCGCATTGTGTCGATATTTCACAGTGCGATATGAGACACGGGCGCATTGTGTCGATATTTCACAGTGCGATATGAGACACGGGCGCATTGTGTCGATATTTCACAGTGCGATATGAGACACGGGCGCATTGTGTCGATATTTCACAGTGCGATATGAGACACGGGCGCATTGTGTCAATATTTCACAGTGCGATATGAGACACGGGCGCATTGTGTCGATATTTCACAGTGCGATATGAGACACGGGCGCATTGTGTCGATATTTCACAGTGCGATATGACACGGGCGCATTGTGTCGATATTTCACAGTGCGATATGTGACACGGGCGCATTGTGTCGATATTTCACAGTGCGATATGAGACACCGGCGCATTGTGTCGATATTTCACAGTGCGATATGTGACACGGGCGCATTGTGTCGATATTTCACAGTGCGATATGTGACACGGGCGCATTGTGTCGATATTTCACAGTGAGATATGAGACACGGGCGCATTGTGTCGATATTTCACAGTGAGATATGAGACACGGGCGCATTGTGTCGATATTTCACAGTGCGATATGTGACACGGGCGCATTGTGTCGATATTTCACAGTGCGATATGAGACACGGGCGCATTGTGTCGATATTTCACAGTGCGATATGAGACACGGGCGCATTGTCGATATTTCACAGTGCGATATGAGACACGGGCGCATTGTGTCGATATTTCACAGTGCGATATGAGACACGGGCGCATTGTGTCGATATTTCACAGTGAGATATGAGACACGGGCGCATTGTGTCGATATTTCACAGTGCGATATGAGACACGGGCGCATTGTGCCGATATTTCACAGTGAGATATGAGACACGGGCGCATTGTGTCGATATTTCACAGTGAGATATGAGACACGGGCGCATTGTGTCGATATTTCACAGTGAGATATGAGACACCGGCGCATTGTGTCGATATTTCACAGTGCGATATGAGACACGGGCGCATTGTGTCGATATTTCACAGTTCGAAATATGAGACACGGGCGCATTGTGTCGATATTTCACAGTGCGATATGAGACACGGGCGCATTGTGTCGATATTTCACAGTGCGATATGAGACACGGCGCATTGTGTCGATATTTCACAGTGCGATATGAGACACGGGCGCATTGTGTCGATATTTCACGGTGCGGATATAAGACACGGGCGCATTGTGTCGATATTTCACAGTGAGATATGAGACACGGGCGCATTGTGTCGATATTTCACAGTGCGATATGAGACACGGGCGCATTGTGTCGATATTTCACAGTGCGATATGAGACACGGGCGCATTGTGTCGATATTTCACAGTGCGATAGGAGCGGTGCGGCACCTCCGTTTCGCAGGCTGGTATCAGCAGTTGGCACTACCACCCACTACTACTCAGTACCCAGTATCAGCGGCGTCACACCACTAATCCCGATAGCCGACCCAGAGACGCGCGATAGACGTGACCACATGCCAGCTTCACAGATCACCCCTCCGCCGAATCAACAACACTCCTCACACACTCAACTCCTCACACTCACCTCCCACGACGGTCCTCAGTCCGCCCAGCCGCCGCCGGGGCAGACCGCCGGGAGCCAGCAGCTGTGTCGCGGCCGGCGGCGGGTGTCTGCTGATCCTCAGCGCGCAGGTCACCGCTCAGGTCACCGCTCAGGTCACCACACAGGTTACCACACAGGTCACCACCGGCCAGCGCGGAGCCCCGCCGCATGGCCGCGCCGTGCCACGCCTTAAGCCCGCCAGCCAACTTCAAAGTCGTACCGCCTCCGTATTGATCACGGCGCAGTACTACGGACGACCGGGGGCCGGGAGTGGGGGGGGGGGGGGGGGGGAGGCGGACGGGGCGCGGGGGGGGGGGGGGGGCGTGCCCGGGGCGATCGATGGACCGCTCAGACGCAGCGGCGCGCCGCGCGTCGCCACAGACCGCGTGACGCCGCGGCAGCACCCGAAAAAAGTGGCCAGCCCGCGGCGGCCGGGCCCTGGCCGGGCCAACGTCGGCCGGAAGTGTACTGAGAGCCTGGCGGCGTCTCCAGGGGCCGAGCCCGAGCGAGCCGGAGCCAGACGTCGCAGCGAGGCGCAGGCGGCGGGCTGTCTGGCTGGCAGGCGGGCCGGCCAGTACAGCGTCTGACCGTGACCTCAGCGTCAGCCCGGGCCGCCGACAGTGACCCGAGCCCGGTGTCAGAGGCGGTACCCGCCGCCGAGGGGCGCGCACAAAGCGAGGGAGCCCGTCGGGGGTCCGGCAGGGGTGGCGGGATTCGCGCCTTGGCGGCCCCCCGCCGTCACATTCCGCGGAGAGCGGTGAATAGAGGAGACGGCCGGACGGCGAACAAAAACCGCCGCGGCCCGGGCAGCTGTGATGCCCCGCGCTGCTGGACTATCCGGGGAGCCGCCGCGGGCCGTCACCTGCGCTGTACGGTATGACGAGGGTACCATGGCTCATAGTGGAGCCCAAGTCACCAACAGTCGGCAACAGTCACTGGCAGGGGCGCAGCCCGGGGGGGGGGGGGGGCAAGGGGGACAATTACCCTCGCCCTACGGGTCACAGGGGGCCCCGCCGAGATTGGCCCAGATACCATTTGTATTAGCTAAATGGCTTTCAAAAAGTCACAGAGGAGCCCTCAAACCAGACAAGGGTCACTCTGATGCATGTCAAGGGCCCTCAGAGACACTGAAGGGCTTTCGAAGCCGGCCCAGGGGCCCCTCGAGCATGTCATTGAGCCCACTTAAAGGAAATAGTTCACCTTCGGGAAATTTTTCAGAACACGATTTTATTATATTTTTTAATACAGTTTCTTTTTTATTTTCAAAAATGGTCCTACATCGCGCCAATTTAGGACAGAAGGTCGTAAATTATTAATGTTATGGTGTGCATTATTGGTCTGCGCATGCTCCATGGCAGTGCTGGCACTTTCAACGGTACGGTACATCATATATGCGCCGTATTCCTTCGCCAAAAAGTCAAATATCTTCGGCTGGAGAGTCTTTTCAGCCAATACAAGTTCCAGATAAGGATTTCTCAACACGGGCTACAAAACTGCTATTTCAGTTCAAAACACATGTTGAAGGTGAACTATTTCCTTTAAGGGCGCAAGAACATGCCCAGGGACTTTTCGAGCATGCCCTGGTCCCATTGAGCCCACTCAGGGGTCCCCAAAACTTGCCCAGGGGCCTCTAGAGCATGTCCACTTGTCCAGGGGCCAATTGAGCCCACCCAGAGCCCAACAAACCTGCCCAGTGGCCTCCCGAGCATGTCCATGTGCCCATTGAGTATGTTCAGGGGCCTCTCAATCTTGGCCAGGGGCCCATTATAGTCTGTTTTGGGGCCTCTTGAACCTACCCAGAGGCGATTATAGTTTTCCCAGAGGCCCATCGAGTCTGTTAAGGGGCCTCTCGAACCTGCCCAGGGGCCATTAGAGCCTGCCCAGAGGCCTCTCGAGCTTGCCCAGGGGCCCATTGAGTCTGTTCAGGGGCCTCTCGAACCTGCCCAGGGGCTTCTCGAGCTTGCCCAGGGGCCCATTGAGTCTGTTCAAGGGCCTCTTGAACCTGCCTAGGGGCCATTATAGTCTGTTCAGGGGCCTCTCGAGCTTTCCCAATGGTCCCATTGATCCTGTTCAGGGGCCTCTCGAACCTGCACAGGGGCTATTAGAGTCTGCTCAGGGGCCTCTCGGCTTGCCAAGGGGCCATTGAGTCTGTCCAGGGCCCTCTCGAGCTTATCCAGAGGGCCATTGAGTCTGTGAACGGGGCCCTCGAGCCTGCCCAGGGGTTGCTAGCCGTCGCCTGGAGCGGCTGCTGGAGCGCCTGCTGGCCTTGGTCGGCGCGGTCATAATGAGCGGTAATGTGCTGTATTCTGACCCACCTGGTGCAATGTTTTCTTGGGTTTAAAAATGGTAATTTGATAAGGCTGATGCGTTTTTTTAATTCCGGGGGGGGGGGGGGTGGTAGTACAAAACAATTTAACCATTTTCCTCTCAGGAGAGTGTGTGCTGCAATATTTGTCAGCCAGGGTCGTCGCCGACGGGAGGGTCGGAGGGGGAGGTCTGGGCAAACTCCCCCACTTTTAGAAGGCAGGGGAGGGGGGGGGGGGGGGGGTCGACCCCCACATCTTTTGCGGGAAATATTAACAAATTATGGTACAAATTGTCTTTGCAGTGCAGTCACACTCCAGCTATCAAACACTGGAAAATTTCGCGCCGCTTCGCGACACGACACAAGTTTCGCAATTGCTTATACAAATTTGGAAAATGGGGGAAAAATTTCATTAAGTGTCTGGCAGAGGCTTCCTTGGCGGTAATTGCTAGCCCCAGGGCCCATTCCCTTCATAAAATATTCATTTTTAAGGTTCAAGCAGGCTACATGTTTAGCTAGTTTGCCGAGTTCCGAAAAAGGCGACGCGAACGCAAAGACGAGGAGATCGGCACCCGGAAGCTGCTCCAGCGGTGCACAATTTGCTGGGCCGAAGAGCTAATAGTGGAAACAGGCCAGGACCATCTCCCCAAGCCATCTCACCTCACGGTCTGGTTCCAATATTAACATTTCGTTTTCCAGGACCTAAAATTAACATTTGCACGCCGCTTCCCGGCGTTCAGGCTCACCGCCTATATTTCTGGGTTTTATCAGGCAAAACCGTACAAATTTCGCGCCGCTTCGCGACGCTAACTAACAAGTACATACCTACCTACTATAACATGAAAATCCACATAAAAAATGCTGAAAAGGCATACACGTATCAAAATGGGGGTACATTTTTCGTCATTTCAGCCACACTCAAAAGCCGATCCCACCTGCTGTCAGCTAAGATAGGTATTCTCTCCTGTACTTAACAATACAAATGAGTAATGCGCTCAGTGCAATGCCTACTGAGGGTCCTGGTCCAATCCAGCTCATCAAAAGTAGACGAAGAAAAATTGTTAAAAAGGGGGTCTCACAAAATAAAGTGGCCGAAATCCGTAGAGTTTGTCATATCCATGGGTATTTTTTTTTGGTGGGGGGGCCTCTCCCAGGGGTTTGCCCCCCTTTCTGAAGGTCTGGCTGCGCCCCTGGTCACTGGCAGTCACCAGCATTGATCTCTATTATAACTAGGTCAATGGTCACCAGCAGACACCAGCAGACACCAGCAGTCAGGCGCGTAACCACCACTGGGGTCACTGGGGATCAGTCCCCAGTAACATTTTCAGATTTTAACATTACGCCTAGGGGCGTTGCATGGAAAGGATCGACTTCAAAGTGCCTCCGTCCCCACCTACTTTCGGAAGGTGGTTACGCCAATGCCAGCAGTCACCAGCAGTCAGCAGCAGTCACCAGCAGTCACCAGCAGTCACCAGCAGTCACCAGCAGTCACCAGCAGTCACCAGTAGACACCAGCAGTCACCAGCAGTCAACAGCAGTCAACAGCAGTCAACAGCAGTCACTAGCAGTCACCAGCAGTCACCAGCAGTCACCAGCAGTCACCAGCAGTCACCAGCAGTCACCAGCAGTCACCAGCAGTCACCAGCAGTCACCAGCAGTCACCAGTATACCAGCATACCAGCCAGCCATGTGCATACCAGCCACCTGACTGCAGCACAGTACCCATTGTTCGACGTGTGGACTGCCTTGGCTCCCGTCACGCAGATTGAGCCCTTCAGCGAAATAACAGTGCTTGAAGAGTGCCGCAGTTAGGAAGGAAACGGACGTTTTTTAGCTGAACCTTCCCAAAATTAATGTGAAAGGCAGGTGATTGTAAGCTTTCGACTCACATTGTTGAGTCGTTTCAGAGAATATATTCAAAGTCAAGACACAGTTCCGTGGGGTAAAAGGGCATCACCGACACCGTGCCAAAAAGGCGGAAATGTGCAAAATAAAATATATCGATCCAAGGAAATACCATCATTGTGCGACAGTGTATTTAAGCATATGCTAATTGTGTAAGGGAAACCCATACCTACAGATTGGATTTCGATATACATCTTTGCACAGTATAGGATTGAATGTGAGCGCCATTTGAAAATAGCATGTGCCGTTCATCAACGTAAACCGGTGTAAACTTTCTAATATGCATTAGTTTTCCTACATTTGTGTTATCTTGTTCAAAGACATGCAACTACAGGTCGGCAGTTATTGACAGGGAGCGAGAAGCCTTCCGAAAAGGAAATATAAACAGTTCGACAGTGCGAAACATGCCAACAGGCTAAGCCATGATCCTTTTTAATGTAATAGTCTCGAGGAAACAAGTGCATTTTGGGAAGTTACGGATCGGGGCGCTCACTCACCTTGAAAGGAAATTCTACTTTATTCAGGCGGAATGAGTGAGACCACGAAGCGTTCGAACGAACGTAGTCTTACAGATGGGCCGACATCCGTCTTCATCTTGCTTGCTTGCTTGAATGCTTGGATGGGTTTCAGGGATAATTCCCGTTTCACTGCACTGATTATGCAAAGGTATACACTGATAATTGTGTCGTGAATTAACACATGGTATAGGCTAAATGAGAGTATTTGACACAACTGAATAAACTATCATCATCCCACTCTTATATTAAAGACGAAATGTCCGTGTGTACGTACGTATGTATGAAAACAATGTTTTGCCGAGCCGCAGCGTCGAAACGGCATCAGCTACGACGGCGAAATTTTCACACATAAATAAGATATTTGCGAACTTGGATTTTGGGCCGAATTCGGAGCGCGTGCGACGTCTGTGACGCACGTGGGGGCCGACTCATTTGTGGGGGGCTTGCGACCGCCGCCGTCAGTGCTGTACGTGCCGGCGACTCGGAAAGCTGGCTGGATTTTTAGACGAATCTTCTACACATCTGACTCATAAACAGCGCACAATTTGAGTCTTGATTTGAATACGCAGTGTTCAGCGATGCAGGTTGTTGATAACTGTGTTGTATATTTTTGGCTTCGTGAAAAAACATACCCTCTTTGTTTTAGTGTAAGTCATGCATGTACCTAAGTTATGTATTTTAAAGTGCATTCTAATGTAGGGAAGATTGCAAAACGAAATGGACACACATGACACAATATGGCAAGGAAAAGGACAAATATATGAGCTCCGGACCAAGAAAAGAAGGGATAAAATGGGTAGGTAGGGGAAGATGCATAATTAGCGACCCTCTTAGCGGGAACGGCCTTAGCTCTAATTTTATCAGTGATATAGCCAAACGACAAGAATATTCTGATAGACATAACATTTGTTTATGTAACCTTACATGCAAACTCTTCTATATCCTATGAAATGTGTCGTGATTTTCAATTTGGTGAACCCTTGCAAAAATCGAAAATAGGGACAGTTCCTATTTGCAAACGGGTGTGGTCGCAAATAGGCTACAATGCTGACACAATGGACATGTTTTTATCCCGGTCGCTAAAACGGAACACAGAAGGCCAACTGGTCGCTAATAGGGAATGTGAGGTCCGACACGTTTCAGCTCATTTAAATAACCAATGAGTTGCTGTTTCAATTGAAAGAACTGTAATTAAAATGTCCAATGAATATACACCCTAGTCTTGTGTGGTTTCATATGATCGCAGCAATAACAAATGGTAAGAACAGGCTAGCAATGCACAGTGGACACGTTTGGCATAAGAAATGTGCCTGTTTTGTATCGGCTTAACTGGAGCGTTCCTCTAGAACCATGTGAGGCCGGTTACGGGCTTAATTTATTCAAATACATTTGAGGAACATTTTTACAGATGTTTTGAGTTACTTTCCATGATCAGTTTCCTGAAGCTGATGCGGGTCGCAAATAGGAAGGGGTCGCTAATAGGATACTTTCCACCAGTCTCGAGCTGTGATATGTTAATGGTGTTTCTATTTGTTTTATACTATTTTTATCAGAAATTCGTAAGATATAGCAAACGTGTTCTAATATATCGTGGTGAGAGAGTGAGAAAGGGCTTAACTGACGCTGTTATCTGGAGTCATTTAGACTAGAGGGTTGTGATTTGTGAACTATTCACTTCGAATTTTGAACGTATTGCGCATCGCGCAACGCTGGCCATCTACTCCATAAACCAATAAGGCGCCGTAGTTGGCGATGAACGAGCGAGCGCGAAGGAAATGTATGGCGAATTTCAACTCGATCAGGGAAGTAGTTTCTGAGATACAAAAAGGGTGCGCACGTGCGCACGTGCAGACACCCACCTTTGACTTGTGGAAAAGTGGGGGCTGAGAGGTCCCTAACCACACACCAAATTTGAACACAATCGGCTCAGCCATTCCAGAGACATATAATAGGGGTGTGCACGTGCGCACGTGCAAAGCCACCCCACCCCTGACTTGTGGAAAGGCGGCGGCTGAGAGGTCCCTAACCGCACATCAAATTTGAACACAATCGGCCCAGCCGTTGCGGAGTTTTTACGAGAAACCACTTTTCAACACCCCTCATGCAGCACGCGCCACGCGCAGTGGTAGTCACCCACATGAGTCGGCACTGGTCTCAAACAGGTTAGGTTGGATGGGGCTGCTCAGCAAAGAACCCCGCTTATCAATCGGACGTGCGGTTGCAGAGATATTAGTTTCTCAAAAGCGTCGCCACGGGCCGGGTCGGGCCGGGTAGGGCCGGGTCGGGCCGGGCCGGGCCGGGCCGCTCATATTCAGATTGTTCCCATACACCACGGAAGGACGAGCGAGCGCGCTGCCGGCTGGGATAAGTACGTGCGTTGACTTCGAATTCATCTCCGCAACGATCATGTGAAAATCAGAAACACAAATAATGAATATATGCCGACCGGAATAAGCACGTGCGTTGACTTCGAATTCATCTCCGCAACGATCTTGTGAGAATCAGAAACAAAATCTACTTATGTACTGATTTGTACTGTGTTGTTCACTGAGAGCCACATACAGGTGCAGGTATGTAATCCTTTACTATTGCAGCAAACAACAATGCTCATCAGTTGCCGGACACAAATGCAATAACTCGCTCTGTCTGCTGCATGCCATGCATGCCTTACTAGTACTTTATACATTATGTATACGGTGACAAGGGTATCGCATCGCATCGGTTAAGTCAGCCGATTACTGGAAGCGATTATTTTAAGGCACCAGTAAGTAGCCATGCCAATTGATCTGTCTAGATTGTCTGTCATGTCATGTCCGTCTAGTCTATATTCTTAGATCCGGAACCTAAGGAATACGTGACAGTTTTTATAATTAATTATGCAGGGCAGGCACGTAGCCAGGATTTTGTCCAGGGGGAGGGGGAGGAGGCGCCTCGAAAGGGCCCCCTTCCCGAGCGTTGAAAGGGTCCCCTTTCCAAGCGTTGAAAGGGCCAAACAAAACGGATTACAAGGCACGTTACAAGGATGTAGAATGCAGTATAACCAGCGACACCAATTTAGAATCAGCTATACCAACTGCGATTTTTTAGGCTCGAGACCTGGAACTCTTAAATCAATTGCGCCGCGGAGCGGCGCGAACATTTTGAGTCTTATGCCCTGGATATGCATTCTCATCAATGCGTCGCATTGCGTATGGTGCGGACCTCTAAACATGTTATTGTGCGTTTAAAAGTGCGGTAAAAAAGTGCTAAAGCGAACTATTTTTCCCAATCATATAGGAAAGTAGCAAAATAACCACTGGCGGATTCAGCCTCTCTCCGTGGTGGTGGTGGGGGGGGGGGGGGAGGCATCTTTTTGTGGCAAAAAGGCAAAAAAAGACATTTAGTGAAAAGACGTAGAATTGATGTAGCATGAGGTACTAAAAGTTTCATGTTGCTATCTATCACAGTTTTCAAGTTATTGAGACCATCCGGGATGGGGCAGATTTTGCCCCCCCCCCCAGCGGGGCGCGGGGTTAAGTGTCACCGGGGCTGCTTGAATTCCATCAGGTGCGCTGTTTTGTCTATTATTGAAAGCAAGGGATACATACAAACTCAATTAAAATTCAATCAAATTCAATCACTCGAGGAAAACAAACCCGTTTTCATGAAATTTTCTTCTAAGATCATAGCTTTTCACGTTCGGTGCAGGGAACGCGCGGGAGTACTTGTATTGAATGCCGCCCCCCCCCCCCGATTCCTGTGAGGGGGGGGGGATTTGTCCCTGATGCCCCCCCCCCTGGATCCGCCAGTGCAAGGAGAGCCTCTGTCAAACACGTAATGTAATTCATTTTCCCATTTTCCAAATTTGCATAAGCAATTGCGAAACTTGTCATTCAACGAAGCGGTACGGAATTTACCACTTTTTGACTGTGGATAGCTGGATTTTGACTGCTGCAAAGACAATTTTTACGATACATTGTTAACTTTCCCCGCAAAATTGTTAACTTTCCCAGTTTTCTCCTAGGATCATTGTTTTTTCCCGTTCAGTGCAGGGAACGCGCAGAAGGGGGGGGGGGGCATACTTGTATTGAATGCCTCCCCCATATTCCTGTGTGTGTGTGTGTGGGGGGGGGGGGGGGCATTTGCCCATGATGCCCCCCCCCCCCCCTGGATCCGCCAGTGAACATAACACATAAATGCGCCGAGAAACAGCACGATTTTGTTTAACCCGCATATCATATAATTTGTAGTTATGTTGCGCCGCGGAGCGGTTCGAAAATTGTGAGTTTGATTCCCTGGACAACTGTTCTTACTGTTGAAAAGCCCAGGGTCCCTTCAGATCGTCTAGGGGCCCTCCGACCTTTTCAACGCCCTTCCAACCTGTTCAGGGACTCATCTGGGATCCGCGAAAAGACATGATGTGGAGTGAATGATATATATTAAATACAAAGAGGACTTGCTCCACAAGACAAATATTAAAATCGGAGCTTTCGGGTATATTGTAGCACCCTTCGTTAGCGATTAAGAGGCATTCGGTAGCAGGACATTGCTCGTCTTAAAGCATTCGGCCTGTTCAGAGGTCCTTCGGACTTGGCCAGGGACTGCACTGGCTGCTTTGTCGCCCTGCCGACATGCTCAGGGGTCCCTCCGACCTGCCCAGAGGCCTCTCCAGTCTGGCTAAGAACTCATACGGCATGTTCTGCTGGCTGCTTTGTCGCCCTTCCGATCGGATCAGGGACCTTTTCGGTCTAGCCAGGGCCCTCTGACTTGCACAGGAGCCCCGCCGATCTGCCCAGCGACTCTTCTGGTCGGACTGCGCTGGCTGCTTTGTCGCCTTGCCGACATGCTCAAGGGACCCTCCGACCTGCCCTGGGGCCTTCCGTGCTGGCTAGGGGTCAATTCGGCATGTATTACCCACCCAGGGGCCATTTCGGTCTGGTCAGGGGCCCCTCCGATCTGCATATGAGCCCTTTTAACTTTCCAGGGGCCCTCTGGTCTGTCCAGGGGCCCTTCAGCCTTTTAAGGGGCCCTTCCGACCTGACAAGGGACTGCGCTGGCTGCTTTGTCGCCTTGCCGACATGCTCAGGGGCCCCTCCGACCTGCCCAGGGGCTCCTCCAGTCTGGCTAGGAACTCATCCGGCATGTTCATGGGCCCTTCCGATCGGCCAGGGACCCTTTCGGTATAGCCATGGGCCCCTCTGACTTGCCCAGGAGCCCCTCCGATCTGCCCAGCGACTCTTCTGGTTGGACTGCACTGGCTGCTTTGTCGCCCTGCCGACATGCTCAAGGGGCCCTCCGACCTGCCCTAGGGCACCTCCGTGCTGGCTAGGGGCTAATTCGGCATGATCAGGGGGCCCTTCTTACCCGCCCAGGGACCCTTTCGGTCTAGTCAGGGGCCCCTCCGATCTGCATATGAGCCCTTTTAACTTTCCAGGGGCCCTCTGGTCTGTCCAGGGGCCCTTCAGCCTTTTAAGGGGCCCTTCCGACCTGGCAAGGAACTCCGCTGGCTGCTTTGTCGCCTTGCCGACATGACAGAGGGCCCTCCGTGCTGCCCTGGGGCCCCTCCGTGCTGACTAAGGGCCAATTCGGCATGTTCACTATTCAGGGGCCCCTCTGACCCGCACAGATGCTCTTTGAACTTCGAAGGGCCCTCTGGTCTGGCCAGATGCCATCCAGCCTGCTCAGGGCCCTTACATCTTGGCAAGGGACTGCGCTGGCTGCTTTGTCGCCCTGCCGACATGCTCAGGGGCCTCTCCGACATGCCCAGGGGCTCTCCTGTGCTGTCTAGGGGCCCATTCGACGTGTTCAGGGGGCTTCTGACCCGCTCAGGGGCCCTTTCGGTCTGGCCAGGGCCCCCTCTGACATGTACATGGCTCTTTAGAACGTCCAAGGGGCCCGCTGGTCTTTCAGAGGGCCCTGGTGGCTTTAAAGGGCCTCTGAAGTGCTCTAAACTCTCTAATGACCACGCTTCGCGTGGTTTCCCGACTCTTTTAAAGAGTCCATGATACCGCGCTTTGCGCGGTCTCGTTGGCCCTTTTCGGCGCGCTGCGCGCGCCGAAAAGGGCCATTATTAAAGCTTTTGATCACTTAAGCCATTATTCAAGCTTTTGATCACTTGAAGGTCGAACACTTCTGACTACGAGACAATTTTAATTCTATTTTTTAGTTGATTGGATCGACGACGGCAGCGTCATCGATTTCATTGTTGATTCTTGCAAGCTTTCCACATACCGTGTCTTCATGAAGGTGACCCCAGCCACCAGAGGTGCTACCGACGACCCCATACCTGTATAGGTGGCGCTACCAGTAACATCAATATCACTATTTGAAGAGACTGTGTGTCTTATCAGCGCCGGCCTACCTACCGGTTGCCGATCTACCCTCTGATTGGCCGACTCCCGCCCTCTGGCTGACCTTCTGACATGTCACGTGACCAGTCAGACCAGACGGCGGGTCAGTTGGCAGCTAGCATTGAACGCGCGTTGACTCGGAAACGTTCCGTCCATTAAATTGACTATGAGATGGTGATTGTTTCTTTTGAGTGCTTGCTGTATGAAATACCGAAAGAGGTAAGCGGGAAAATACCAAACTATGCGCTGAACATCTTAACAGGGGTCACAGGGCACTTAATTTTTAAGACGTCGGGATAAACCCGCCTCTGAGTTCTGAGTTATCTCCTGGCAAATAGCAATGGGTTATTAGGTCAACGGGTTAGCGGGATAATTGGTCTGTTCCAGTGGCGCCTCCCGGGAGGAGTTTAGAGCAACTTGGAGCAGCCCAGAGCAGCCGTGTGGGAGCCGCCACGGGAACGATCGGAGGCATTTAGAGGAAGTATCAGCTGTTTGCGTCCATGGTTGGGTCTCTGTTGACATTAAAGGAAATAGTTCACCTTGGAAATTTTTTACCCAACACGATTTGATTATATTTTGTAATACCATTTCTTTTTATATTGTCAAAAATGGCCTTATATCGCGCCGATTCAGGACAGAAGGCCGTAATTTTTTTTTATTGTTTATCAAAACTATATGCATACTCTCTGAGTCAGAGTCCTGACGTCACGCGAATGTAAACAATGGTTCAGCCAATCAGATTCGAAAGTAGTCGCGTAAAGATAGACTCGCATTGGAGATGTGCCAACCGGCGGCCGGCGATCGCTTGCTAGCACCAGCTGCAAGCTGATTGGCTGATGATATAGCCTCTGCCCGGGCTAAAACCAGTACACCATTCTTTCGCCAGCACCGCATTCCTTCGCCAAAAACTCAAATATATTCGGCTGGAGAGTCTTTTCAGTCAAGGAAACTTGCAGATAGGAGTTTTCCAACACGGGCTACACAACCGCTATCTCAGTTTAAAACTAATGTTGAAGGTGAACTATTTCCTTTAAAGGAAATAGTTCAACTTCAACATTAGTTTTAAACTGAGATAGCAGTTTTGTAGCCCGCGTTGGGAAACCCCTATCTGCAAGTTTTCTTGACTGAAAAGACTCTCCAGCCGAATATATTTGATTTTTTTGGCGAAAGTATGTGGTGCTGGATTTAGCCCGGGCAGAGGCTATACCATCAGCCAATCAGCTTGCAGCTGGTGCTAGCAAGCGAGCCGCCGGCCGCCGGTTGGCACATCTCTAATGCGAGTCTATCCTTACGCGACTACTTTCGAATCTGATTGGCTGAACCATTTTTGAAATTTGCGTGACGTCAGGACCCTGACTCAGAGAGTATGCATATAGTTTTGATAAACAATTATATTTTACGGCCTTCTGTCCTGAATCGGCGCGATATAAGGCCGCTTTTGACAATATAAAAATAAATTGTATTACGAATATAATCAAATCGTGTTTGGGAGAAACCAAATCAAAGGTGAACTATTTCCTTTAAAGGGACTATCCCACCTTAACATTATATTTGAGTTGAGATAGCCATTTTGATGGTTTGACATTGAAATTAAGTATGGTATCAGTTAAAACAGCCACAATGATCTAATCAAAAAGATATTAGAGTTTTATTTTGACATTTGTAAAAAATAAGGCCCATGTGTATTTGAATAGGGCCTCTAAACCGACAGCGTCGTCTCTTTTCCCAACTGGTAATGATAGTCGACTTGTTTTAAGGTCAGCCTTGGAATATTTTCGTCTTTCATTTCTCGATCCCCGGGTGGTTCGCAATCTAGAGGCTAGCACTATCTGCTGGAATTGATGCAGCAGTTGGGCGCCAGGGACCGCTAGTGAGCCAGGGTGTTATAACGTCGCAAGCAAATGGTACCAGTTAAATATTTAACGCTAAATATTGATTTATTTATAAATAAATAAATCAATAAATATTAGTGATACCATTTGCTTGCGACGTCATAACACCCTGGCTCACTAGCGGTCCCTGACGTCCAACTGCTGCAACAACTCCAGCTGATAGTGCTAGCCAATCTAGATACCGGGTGGTTCGCTCTCTTTTCTGCGCAATAGATGTCGACAAAAATTGTGCCATACATTTGGCAGCACAAAGGATTTCCCTGTTATTAAAAATCAAATCATATGACGTTACTAACCTAACTTTCCGCTTAAAATTAAACGTTGAATATCTTCCAAGAGGAACCATTTTTTTCGGAAAAAAGTTCACGAACATGTTCAGCTGACCTCGCCTGACATGTAGACATACAATTAAGTGTGATTCGACAACTTTCAAAAAGGTGGGACAGTCCCTTTAACAAATGTCAGCCGCGCCATAAATGTACCCCTCCGACCTCCTCCGGTTGTCCCACCTCGATTTCGGAAGCAAGTTGGAGGAGTTTAGAGGTTTCGGGCAAAGTTGGATGAGCTTGGAGCAACTTGGAGCAGCCACGGGAACGACCGGAGGAACTTAGAGGAGGTTAGAGACAGTTGGAGCAAGTTGGAGGTGCCCCGGGAACAGAACCAACCAACAGAACAGACCCATATATGCACGGGTCGACGGGCCAATAATTCAACAGGATAACAGGTCAAGCAATCTCCCGAAAAATGGCGTTAACGAGGCATGGTGTGGTCGGGTTAACCAATCACCATCCGCATAGTCTGTTCTACCCGAGTTCCTCACCAATGATCACTAAGCAAACACCATTTCACAGTAACTGGTTGTCTTATCAAAACTGTTGGGTGGTCAAACAAATGATGGCGAAGCCAATCCACCAGCACAATGGAACATTGTATAAAATAATATTCAAACTACTTATTCGACTCGGCTTAGATCGATTTAAATCCATGTTCTTTTACTTAAGTATGTATCAATGCAATTTTACTTAGTGCAGTTTCTTTTCCCGTAGTGGTCGCAAATGTATCGGAAATTTCCCTAAGAGAAAGAATTAGTCGGATCAAGGGTTATCGTCCCCATAAAGTATTCTTGTGACCCTAGTAACCAAAAAGGTCTCACAGGGATGCGGGATCGACGACCTCTCGTCGACTCCGATTCGGACCACGAACCCAGAGTAAAAAAAAGTATATTCCGACCCGACTGCACAATCGACGACGAGGTTTTACTGAAACCAACCGCGGATCCGGTGACGCATTCGGTACAATCCATTCGTCGAAAATGCTAACTTAACGGCATATTCGAAACATTTGACACTTCCGATACATTTGCCGAGAATGTTCATAAGTTAACAGCGGATTCAAGATATTTGACGACGCAGTCAATACATTCGGCATTGTTCCTCTCATAGATTCCTTAGATTCATATATTCCTATCTATATTTATCAGTCCAAAACAGGTATAATGCGCCCGTCTCGTATTTGGTTTTAAACCGATCTTGCATTGCTTCATTGATTTGTTTGTTAAATTGACCTACTTTTAAGCTTATAATGATCGCCATGGGCGTAATTACCACTGAGTAAACTGGGTACACGGCAGTGTTCGCCACGGGCCCACCAACCCCTAGCGCGGCCCGGCCCAGGCCCATTAACGCCAAGCCCAGTTCCGGACCAGGCCCGGTCAAATTCATAATATTGAGGCCCAGGCCCGGTCCGGCCCGTTCAGATTAAGCATATAAATATTTTCACAAAATTTGCAATCATTATCCTAGCATATTTATTTGTATACTATAAATGTGAAACAATGAACCAACTATGCTAACCAAAAAAACAAAAAGCCACAGCCACAGCAACAGTGTGTTGCTGTGTAAGTGAACTGCTGGTTAAAATATTTTGAGCTCTGACCTGAGCTTGTGCGACGCGCGCATTACTTCAAAATTGTCAGGCCCAGGCTCATCCAGAGCCCAGTGATTTCCTTAAAGTTGAGGCCCGGCCCAGGCCCAGCACATGGCCCATAGGGCCAGCCCGGCCCATGGCGAACTCTGGTATACTGTACCCAGTAAAATTCAAAACCCTAATTTTTAGTGGGTAATGTACCCAGTAAAAATTGAAGACTCCAACTTATATTTATTTAGTTTCAAATGTTCCGAGAAGTCAATCGGGATACAAAAGTGAAAACTATTTGTTTTCTTCAAATATAAAACAAAATATCAAGGAAACCTTTAAATTTAGTAACAACCAAACGTAGGTGCGTTCACTTTGCATTGATATAGAATGTGCTGGATTGAAGACAAAACTAAAGACTGTTATTGATTAAAGGAAATAGTTCACCTTGGAACATTTTTTCCAAACACGATTTGATTATATTTTTTAATACAATTTTTTATATTGTCAAAAATGGCCATACATCGCGCCGATTCAGGACATAAGGTCGTAAATGATTAATTTGATCAAAACTATATACATACTCTCTGAGTCAGAGTCCTGACGTCACGCGAATGAACAAAAATGGTTCAGCCAATCAGATTCGAAAGTAGTCACGCAAGGATAGACTCGCATTAGAGAAGTGCCAACCGGCGGCCGGCGGTTCGCTTGCTAGCACCAGCTGCAAGCTGATTGACTGATGGTATAGCCTCTGCCCGGTCTACCGACAGCACCGAATTCCTTCGTCAAAAAATCAAATACATTCGGCTGGATAGTCTTTTCAGTCAAGAAAACTTGCAGATAGGGGTTTCCCAACACGAGCTACACAACTGCTATCTCAGTTCAAAACCCATGTTGAAGATTAACTATTTCCTTTAAGATAGGAAAACAGGCTATGCACAAATAACTGCATAACCTTCTGTGTTAGGATCTACTTCCGCAGTAGGTTGTTATTGGGTACATTATACCTGGGACTACCTACATACCCATCACTCATTAGGCCAATCTTTACATCTCATATAGAGGCTATTTATTTTGGATGGCCTCAAACTGTGTGGGTACCAATGTGTTCTGGCAAGGCGCCTCTCCGTGCCGAAGGCGTCCCTCCGGGTCATTGAGTCATTCCACGAGCATTCATTCAAGTGTCATTCCATTGCCCCTCCCTTTGGCGCCGACGCGATGGCGCCCTTACCGGGCAATAGGCGCCCATGGGCGTTGCCGCCTCTACGTGCGGTACGGAATGTCCGTACCATTTTTGGCTGGCGCTGAAGGCGTTTTTTCCTTTCCCTTCCCATACGTTTTTTAAGGGAAATATTCACATTTTCCTACAAAAAATGAAGTTTTCACTTGAAATCAAAATCGAAATCGACAGACGAGACCAAAATATATTGTAAATTGATCATATTTTGCATATAAACATTCCTACTGAAAGAAATTTCAAATTAAAGTGGATAAGCGATCCACGCTTATAATATACTGGTCGGTACTCTCAAGTACTTGGTAACGAATTTCGGTTCCCATCGAATTCCGGGCTCTTGTAATGTTTTTTTGACAACATTGTATGGAAAATATGTCTCTGTCTCTGTCATAAATATGTCTCACTCTGTCTATTGTTATTATGTGCCCTTATATCCGTAACAATCCACAAACATTGAATACAAAGGTAACCAAATTAGCAGTTAACTTATGCATTCAACGGTGGCCTAGTTAGTGGTTGCGACCTTCACTTTTTGAGAGAGAACAAATAATTGATTTCCAACATTATAGGAGTTTTGCTTGTTTGTTGTTTTGTCTCTGGCTGTATAGTGTATATAACACTATGCTTGAGCTTATCATGAAAAAGAACCATCCCCCCAAAAAAAGAAGGAAAAACTGGTAATTAAATCGGAGTTCACTTATACATCCAACGGTGACCTATTTAGTGCCGGCAATTTGTTTCATTGACCAATCAGGGACGTTGTCGCGTATATACATCGGACAACTGATTTACGCCGTAGGGTATTTTGTGGGACATTTAGCCGTGCAAAATACCCGATGGCCGTGGTGGAAACGGACATATTTCGACCAAGCATTGCTACTGCGAACTTTACGCCTACGATCCTCCGTTCTGGGGATCATCAAATCGGCTGACGCGTAAACCATAACTGTTGAACGTCCGTGAAGCTAGCGACTTATTCAGCGACGGATTCAGCGTAGAGCCCTTCATGGGACACATTTTCAGCCCCCATCCCGTTACAGCCCATTCAGCCAGACCCAAACCCGTTCCAATCCAAATTCATAATTGATGGTGCTCCCATTCCCACCCATTCCCTCCCATTTCAGCATATTTCACTTTTTGTGGTGCTAAAAAATGATATGGTCTGTCCCAAACCCGTTCCAACCAGTGGCGCACGCAGGATTCCATTTGGGGGGGGGGGGGGTCAGAGCCCTAAAAGCGGGCCCCCTTGTGAGCGGGCCCCACCCGTTTTTAGAAAACTTCGCGGATTTCGGTCACTTGTTTTTGAGCGGGCCCCCTACAGCATGGGACCTGAGACATTATAATTTTCTTGTCAATGTCGTGTAAGGTGACTGCGTGTGCTACTGATGTGCGAATTTTAGGTGCGTGTGCTACTGATGTGCGGTACAACTGTCGAGAGTAAATTTGACGAAATGAGGTAAATGACAACACAAAATATATTTTACAGGTTAGGCAGGTTTGGCAGGTAAATGACAACAACAACAATTATATTTTACAGGTTAGGCAGGTTAGGCAGTCCGATCCCCGGTAGTTATGTCATCATCATCATCGTTGGGGTTTTAGTGCGCCTCGACTACGTCATTCGCGCCCACCATCATGTTGCCACAAGTTGCCATAAACCATTTCCTGAAGCAACAATGGATAATGTAAAAAATACGTATCAATATCAAATACGCCCGTATCAAGAATTTGCAAGGATCGGGCCCTGTTCTGACCGGGCCTTCGTTTTGACCGGGCCCTATATCACGTCTTTCCCAGCACCGGGCCCCTGCCTCGATCGGGCCTAACCAAGACCGGCCCCTACCAGAAACGGGCCCGCATCAAGAATATGCAAGGACCGGGCCCTGTTTTGACCGGGCCCATATCACGCCTTTGTCAGCACCGGGCCCCTGCCTCGATCGAGCCTGACCAAGACCGGGCCCCTACCAAAAACGGGCCCGTATCAAGAATATGCGAGGACCGGGCCCTGTTATGACCGGGCCCTCGTCCTGACCGGGCCCCATGCCACGCCTTTGCCAGAACCGGCCACTGCCTCGATCAGGCCTGACCAAGACCGGGCCCCTACCAGAAACGGGCCCGCATCAAGAATATGCAAGGACCGGGCCCTGTTGTGACCGGGCCCCATATCACGCCTTTGCCAGCATCGGGCCCCTGCCTCGATCAGGCCTGACCAAGACCGGGCCCCTATCAGAAACGGGCCCGTATCAAGAATATGCGAGGATCGGGCCCTGTTGTGACCGGGCCCTCGTCCTGACCGGGCCCCATGCCACGCCTTTGCCAGCACCGGGACCCTGCCTCGATCGGAACTGACCAAGACCGGGCCCCTTCCAAAAACGGGCCCGTATTAAGAATATACAATGACCGGGCCCTGTTGTGACCGGGCCCTCGTTCTGACCGGGCCCCATATCACGCCTTTGCCAGCACCGGGCCCCTGCCTCGATCGGGCCTGACCAAGACCGGGCCCCTACTAGAAACGGGCCCGCATCAATAATGTTCAAGTACCGGGCTCTCGTTCTGACCGGACCCCATATCACGCCTTTGCCAGCACTGGGCCTCTGCCTCGATCAGGCCTGACCAAGATCGGGCCCCTACCAGAAACGGGCCCGTGTCAAGAATATGCGAGGACCGGGCCCTGTTGTGACCGGGCCCCATCATCCCATGCCACGCCTTTGCCAGCACCGGGCCCCTACCTCGATCGGGCCTGACCAAGACCGGGCCCCTACCAGAAACGGGCCCCTCAGAAATACGGGCCCCTCAGAAATTTCGGGGGGGTCAGCTGACCCCTTTGACCCCCTGCGTGCGCCACTGGTTCCAACCCGTTACATTTCCCAAGATTTCCCCCTTCCCACAGATTTCCATCCCGTTCCATGGGTTCCATGGGGATTCCCATTCCATGAAGGGCTCTAATTCAGCGACGGATTCAGATTTGGCCCAAACCTCGGCCCAATGTCAATTCTGGCAAGGTGGTCACGAATATGACCTTCATTTTGCTGTTCAAGGTCATCTTCTAGGTAAAATTCAATTCAAAGGACAGGGCACCGCATAACGTCCCGAATGTATTTCCGGATGCTTTCCGAAGTGGTCTCAGATGATAGACGGGGTCCATATATAACGTCCGTCACCGTGACTTGACTCACAACCTTTGACATTAGACGTCAAATTCGAGGTCAAAGGACGGGTACTGCATAACGTCCCAAATTCATTGCCGGATCCTTCCAAAAGTGGACCCAAATGATAGACAGGGTCAATATCTAACGTCCGTCACCGTGACTTGACACGTAACCCTTGACCTTGGAGGTCAAATTTGAAGACAAAGGACGGGTTACCGCATAACGTCCAGAATTCATGGCGGGATCCTTTCCAAAGTGGTCCCAGATGATACACAGAGTCCTTATCTAACGTCCGTCACCGTGACCTGACTCGTGACCTTTGATCTTGGAGGTCAAATTTGAGGTCAAAGGACGGGGTACCACATAACGTCCCGAATTTATGGCGGGATCCTTTCCAAAGTGGTCCCAGATGATAGACAAGAGCCCACATCTAACGTCCGTCACTGTGACCTACCCGTCATTTCAACTATAATTTGACCTCCAGACTCCAGTTGGAGGTCAAATCCTCCAATTGGAGGTCAAATTCGAGGTGAAAGAACAGGTCACAGTGACGGACGTTAGATGTGAACCCTGTCTATCATCTGGGACCACTTCGAAAAGGATCCCGCCATAAATTCGGGACGTTTTTGGGTACCCCGTCCTTTGATCTTTAATTTGACCTTGAAGATGACCTTGAACAGCAAAATGAAGGTCATATTCGTGATCAGCGTGTCAGAATTGACCTTGGGCCGAGGTTGGGCCAAATCTGAATCCGTCGCTGAATAAGTAGCTGAATAAGTCGCCTACTTCACGGACGTTCAACAGTTCTGGTTTACGCGTCAGCCGATTTGAAGATCTCCGGAACGGAGGATCGTAGGCGTAAAGTTCGCAGCGGTAGTAGTAATGCTTGGTTGAGATATGGCCGTTTCCACCACGGTCACGGGCCATTTTGCAGGGCTAAATATCCCACTAAATACCCTACGACAGAAATTAGTTGTCCGATGTATATACGCGACGTTGTCACGCTTCTTGGCGCACTCACTTCATTTCTGGTCCAATGACTTGTCTACAAATCAACATTCAAACCAGAGGTAGTGATGGATCATGCTGTTCGTCACCATGTGTAAGTACATATACAAAAAATCCCTTTAAGATGCCATTTGCGCCCCCCCCCCCCCCCCACACACACACACAGTACAGGCGCCCTTGGGCATTGGGCCATGGACATTTCTAGAAGTAAATCGCCCCTAAGGACAGAAAAGGCGCCCTGAAAGTCAGACATTAGGCGGGGCTAGAGGCAAATGCCACCCCATCAGCGGTGTCGATTTTTAAAAACGGTTGGGGGCCGAACACACTGGCAGATCCAACCTCTCTCCGTGGGGGCATCTTTTTTTTGTGTGTGGCTAAAAGGTACCCCATTTTTCCGTCTGCGTATTTGGGTCGGTCACCTTATTTGAGTATTTGAGCTTAAGAAAATCACTTCAAATTAAAAAAAAAATGATTTTGTGGATTTTTTTCTTCCGAAAAAAATCAGTTGGTTTTATTTTTGGGGTCAAAAACACAAACTTTTGCGAATCCGAGATAGCCATTTTGAAGAGGATGTCATTTGCTTTCTTATAACGCTTTGTTTTGCAATTTGCTTCAAAACTCTATTTTCTACGCTTATTCAAACATTTATCATTTTTCCACCAACAATGGCATGACATGACGTCAACGTCATTATCCCCCTAAAATACCACATCAATTTCATTGGAATTTGGTGAGAAGACTTAGAACTGATGCAGCATAAGGTACTGAAAGTTTGACGTTGATATCTGTCATAGTTTTCAAGTTATTGAGAAAATCCGGGAGGGGCAGATTCTGCCCCCCCCCCCCCCAGCGGGGCGCGGGTTAAGTGTCACCGGGGCTGCTTGAATTGCATCAGGTGCGCTGATTTGTCCATCATTGAAAGCAAGGGATACCTACAAACTTCTAATTCAATCACTCGAGAACAAAACAACTTCCGTTTTTATTAAGTTTTCTCCTAAGATAATTGTTTTTCACGTTCAGTGCAGAGAACGCGCGGGGGTGGGGGGGGGGGGGATACTTGTATTGAATGCCCCTTCCTGATTCCTGTGGGGGGAGGGGGCAGGGGTGGTAAAAGTGTTTTGGGTGGCCCCGACCAAAAGTAACGCATACAAAAATGACCCCAGCTCAGCTAGGGTCATGCTTTTACTTCACATGAATATCCTAACACCTGGCTGCACGCTCACATCATAATTTTTTATATTGTATATATTTTAACCCTATTCCCTGCGGGCGGCCATAATTACGTTAACCTGCGGCGGGGGGGGGGGGGCAGATTCTGCCCCTCCCCCCAAAGATCTCGAGAACTGCTCGGTCGATTTCAATGGGGAAAACGCCATTCGATTCGTCATGACAAGATCTCTCTTTTTGGCCCCCGAAATTTTTGTTTTGTTCAAAAATGGGGGTCAGGGGCAAACAATCCGAAAGTTTTGGGTGTTTTTTGAAAGGTCATTGCGGCCATGTGGCTCGACCGATTTTCATGCTCCAATGCACGTAATGTTTTTATCATCTTACTAATTTGAAGTTGGACCTAATTTGAGGGTGGGTATCGCCTCCCATTTTTTATCCTGAGTGCGCCTCTGCCCCAAAATATGTGCAATCCCAGTATCTATGACGCATATTGCATTGCAATTGTTTCTGACGCATTTCTGACGCATCCTCGTTTCTGACGCATCCTCGACCTGGCGGTGTCCTGCGGTGGCGTTGCGACATCTGAGGTTCGCAGCAGACTGTTCACTTCTGATCACCTGGTCGTAGTGACGCACTTCCAAGTTAACATAGGCCCGGCCCCTCGAGCTTCTAGATCTAAGGTGTACAATTACAAGCGTGCAGATTTTACTGCTCTGCGTCAGGCCCTGCGCTCGGTGCCTTGGACGATACTAGAATGTATGGATGTTGATTCTGCCGTTGAGTTATTTTATGATTTTGTGTTTGCCGCTGTAAGTGACCATATACCTATGATAGAGTTGCGTCAGAAATATCCACCGTGGTTTAGTCGGCATGTTCGTGATCTCCTGCGTGAGAAAGAACAGGCCCACAAGCGCAAAAGGGCAGACCCCTCTGTCGCGAACATAGAGGAGCACGTGAGGGCTAGAGCAGATTTTAAACGCGAGGTTAGAACCAGTTATCATGACTATCTGACGGGACTTCTGCGAGAATTCAAAGATAATCCTAAGCGATACTGGACATTCATTAAATCTTTGAAGTCCAGTGGTCACGTGTCTCCCGTTTTGGAATGCAACGGCATGGTGGTGAAGGACGCAACGGCTAGGGCGAATTGCTTCAACAAGTGTTTCGTTAAAAAGTTTAGCGCATCGTGTACTGACGCTTTACCGGACGCCCCCGCTCTTAACGCCCCAGGTTTGTCTGCTTTTAACGTTCCACCTGGCCGTGTGGCACAGCTCCTGCGCGAGCTAAGCCCACATAAAGCTTGCGGTCCTGATGGCCTCAGTGCTAGGATTTTACACGAATGTGCGGATGAGTTTGCGATCCCTATCGACATCATATGTCGATTGTCGGTGCGCTCCGGGGTGTTTCCGTCATCTTGGAAGCGGGCCAACATCATTCCTGTATTCAAAAATGGTTCTAAAAAGCTTCCAGACAACTACAGACCAATCTCATTATTAACACTTTGCTCTAAAACTCTGGAGAAGGTAGTGTGCGAGAGCCTGCTCCAAGCATGCCTTCCAGCACTGCCTTCTTCTCAGCACGGTTTTCTTCCTAAACGCTCCTGCCTGAGCAACTTGGCTTGTTTTTTGGAACACTGCTGGACCTCACTGACAAAGGGATTGCAAACTGACGCAATCTACACTGATTATTCTTCCGCCTTTACGAGTGTGAGCCATAGTCTACTTTTACACAAGCTCAAGTGCTCTTTTAACATCTCAGGTCTTGCGCTCAGCTGGCTTGAGTCTTACCTAAGCCAACGATCCCAGCGAGTCATTCTCGATGGGAAACATTCTGACTGGGCTCCGGTACTATCCGGGGTCCCGGAAGGCAGCATTTTAGGCCCAATTCTGTTCACCTGTTACGTCGCTGACCTTCCTAATCACATCAAAACATCGTGCCTGTCTTATGCAGACGATATCAAAATTTTCAACCGAATCAGTTCCCCAGAGGACGCTCATTCCCTCCAGGCCGACTTAGACCGCCTCAGTTTGTGGTCCAAAACTTGGCGTTTGAAACTCAACCCAGCTAAGTGCAAGACGATCACTTTTACCCTGCGCTCATCACCTCATCTTGTATCGTACGTGCTGGACGGCCACAAGCTTGAGCGATGTGTGCGCGTGCGTGACCTTGGCGTCATTTTAGACGCCAAGCTTACATTTGCGGACCACGTTGACGCCACAGTCGCTAAAGCTAACCGCATGCTTGGCCTGCTAATTAGAAGCATGCAGATGTCTGCTGGCACACAACAAACGCGCTTTGACCATGCCGCAGCCCTCGCCGCCTACAAGGCCCATGTAAGATCCATACTGGAATACGGTAGCGTAATCTGGTCAGGCGCTGCGGTCACCCATATGCGCCGGCTGGAGCGCCTTCAACACCGTTTCCTGATGTGGCTGGGATCTAAAACCCAAGCAGCGTGTCCACCACTTGATTACGTGTCATTGCTCGAGCTGTTTGGCTGCGCATCGGTCAGGTCGCGTTTCGTTCGGTCCGATCTAATGTTCATGCGCTCAGTATTCAGCGGCAACATAGACTGCCCTGATATTGTGGCAACGTTCCCGCTGTCAGCACCAAGTCGACGTACGCGGCGCCCCGAGCTCTTCCATGTACCTCGTGGAAGAGTTGACTCTGTAAAAAGGGGCTTCTTGATTCGTCTCCCGCATCTCTTTAACTCGCTCACACACAGCAGCCCTCAGACGGATTTATTTATGCCGTCTCGTACCCTTAGATCTGACATCACGAAGTTCGCTGATGTTCAGGGCACATACTTGAGTTAAGGTCGCTGCTGTGAGCTGTGACCCGTGATCGGTCATTGGCTTTAAGTTGCACTTGTCTATTTTAGGTCTTTTGCCTGTACCAGCGCTATATCTACACGTTTATATTTACTTTTACCGGCGCTTTTATGTATTTGTCTATTTTTAGGTTTTTGCCTGTATCAGCGCTTTATTTACACGTTTGTTCCTACTTTCACTGGCGATTTTAATCGCCTTTTATGTATTTATTTTATGCTGCTGTGTTTACTATGCAGTATAGTTGTGTTCTCTTATTGTATGTACCATGTGCACTCATGTAGTTTGTGAATGTTTTAATTTCCTGTTGCATGAGGCAGCATGACTGCAACCGTAAGTGGGCCCTGTGCCTGTGGTTGTTGACTCAATAAATAAATAAAAATAAATAAATTTGAGGGTGGGTATCGCCTCCCATTTTTTATCCTGAGTGCGCCTCTGCCCCAAAATATGTGCAATCCCAGTATCTATGACGCATATTGCATTGCAATTGTTTCTGACGCATTTATTGCACTGCAAACCAGGAAAGAAGTATGCGCCGCAACAGTGGCGGATCTAGGTTTCGAGTTTGGGAGAGGGCAAAAATTTCGTTCCGTTTCTCAGCGAAAAATTGTTGACCGGGGGGGGGGGGGGCGTCAGTTCGTCAGCGCAAAAAAATCGTTGAACGGAGGGGGAGGGGCGGGGGGTTCGGGTCGTCAGCACGAAAGAGTCGTTGAGCGGGGGAGAGGGGTAAATCACGCCTTCCTGGAGCAAAAATCACAACCTCCCGTAACGGTTTGGGGGCGGGGGCAAAAACACGCGTTTCCCTACCGATTTTTCGTTGGAGGGGGGGATTAGGGCATTCCAAGAAAGATCGACCAAAATACCTCGAAATAGCACCCTACATCTCATATTTCGATAAAACTACGTGGTGGGGGTTATCTGGGCTGTAGAGTGACGCTGTGAACTTTCCAGCCCCGTCCGTCAAATGGTTTTCGAGTTACAGCCTCGGGCAACTTTGTAATGTCAAGCAAAACTCTAATTTTCAGCGTTCAATTTCTCCTATCTAGATCATGCGAGTCATATAATGCTATATATCATCATAATCATCAGTAACAATAGATTATTATGACACAATCATTTTGGGAAAATTAGAAAATTTTGGAATTTCAACGCGTGATCTCGGGTTAAATCACGGGATTTTATAATAGCCGTTTTCACGAAGGATTTTGCGTTTCGGTCGATTGGGGCGTTTGGGGCGATTGGGGCGTTTGGGGTAAATGGGTCTATAGCTCGTAAGAACACGGCTTTTCCCGGTGATTTTTGGTATCAATCGCAATTTTATGAATGAATGTATAAGTATATGCTCTTACAATTCAATATTTCCCGTTAGTTTGCTTTGAATATTCAAATTCTTGAGCAAATCTGGCAATTTTGGGATGCGTTAGTTCCTTCTACAAAATATACCGAAAACGCCCCAAAAGAGGCCAACAAGTACACTAGATAATCAGCTTTGATAAAATCAAATACGCAATTGACACTTGTTAGGGCAAAATTGAAGATATTAATGACAAAGAAATATAATATTATGATGACAAATGCAATCAAATGTCAAAAGCATAGGCAGGCCTTAATTCATGGTCGCTCCGTCCCGCTGAGATCGTCTAATTTAGAGCGGTAACTTGGTTGGTTTCTGAAAACCGGAACAATCCTTACTCATTTATTTAAGCAATGAATCACACCAAATGTTCTTGATTTGATCAATTGATTAATTGATGAATCTCATAAAAAGCTGAAAGAACCTCAGAAAAAGCACTTATAAACCCATGAAACATGTGGGCTTTCTGCAGTCACTGGTACTGAAAACTCAAAAATGGCTGCTCTAGATCGAACGGACGGCATGGCTGGGCGCAGACCACGGCTCTGCACATGTGTAACGTGACGTCAGGCGACCGGCTGGCTCGTGGCCATGGTGACGGGCCGGCTGGCGTCGGAGCCACGTGGTCGCCATGGTTACCGGGCGGCGGCGCCTGCGCGGAGCCAGCGCAGAGCCGGAGCCAGCATTCTCGTCATCTTACAACAAATGATTAAAACTAAATCGCTAATTATCATTAATCCTTGCTATCAGAAGTGAATATGACTGAAAATATGAATGGACTAATTCATCTAGTTTTCATTGAAATAAGCTATTATTCTTGAAAATCATGTCGTTGCAAAATATGACCATTTCCCGAACCCCGCACATCCGGGATTCGAGCAAGATGGAGTCTCAACAAACGTCCAAACCACCACAGCCATCTGGCATCACCAGAGCTAATTTAAGATGAAATTGTTAATTTTAAGTAAACTATGGTGTTATCATTAAAATGGAATTTCCAGAAAAATGCATTAATTCATAAAGTTGCGATTGATATAAAAAATCACCGGGAAAAGCCGTGTTCTTACGAGCTATAGACTCATTTACCCAAAACGCCCAATCGCCCCAATCACCCCAAACGCCCCAAACGCCCCAAACGCAAAATCCTTCGTGAAAACGGCTAATGTGGCCATTTCAAATTTGGAATTTTGTCCATGCCAGAATCGACATCTATACATAAGCCTTCGATGTTTAAAAAAATTGTGATAGTTTTTTTCTCTAAATATTTTATTTATATTTGTGTATTTGGAAAAATCATGGCCACCAGCACATCACGTCTTTGGCAATAACTTTGAACGTAATTGTGCTAGAGAGCTCAAATAAACGGAATTGTGCTTATCTCGTCGACCTGCTTTCAATGATATATAACACCAGCCTTGTAGTCGCTCTGTGACCTCAAGGTCACGTGACTAGAGGCCAACCGGGCAGCCCACGTCAGATCGACTAAACCATGACATCCTACTTCTCGTATTTCGATTGAACTAAGTGACGGGGTCGTCTGGGCCGTAGAATCACGCTGTAAAATTGTAAGCCCCGTCCGTCGAACGGTTTTCGAGTTATAGCCTCAGGCATCTCTGTAATGTCGCCCAAAGCTTTAATTTTCTTCGGGCTATCTCCCAAATACATAATTCGAACGATATAAACCGAGTATAAGAGGAGAGCTGGATTTTACAAGAAATTTTCGGCCTTTTATTTTAGAGCCGAAATTTGAAACGGAGCTGTTAAAGGAAATAGTTCACCTTGTAAACTGTTTCCCAAACACGATATGATTATATTTGTTAATACAATTCATTTTTATATTGTCAAAAATGGCCTTATATCGCGCCGATTCAGGACAGAAGGCCGTAAATCATTATTTTTTCTTAAAACTATATGCATACTACAGTTTATGATAAAGAAGAAATACTAACTTATTATTTGTCCGCCCCTGTAGCTCAGTTGGGAGAGCGCCGGGCTTCTGACCTCACCCGATAGTGGCAGCAAAAAAATTGACCTCAGGTCAACGTCAAGTGGTAACTCAATTAGGTCATGTTGCGCATTGGGAGACGTGCCTCGACTAGACAAACGCAGTGGTGCCAGTTTCACTTATCTATATTTATTCTGTCGAGAGTTATTGTCAAAAAAGTGTTGGTGACCTCGGGTGACCTCATCTGACCCTCTAGGGGTCATTGAACACAAATTGAACCTGGAACTTCAATAATTTCCTATGATGACATGATCCAGAAGGAATTGGGCTGATATAATTCGTATCCTCATAAAAGGAAGCATTTGATTATTTCCCATCGACTTATAATGGGGAGGTCACGAAATTGACCCGACCTTAGGTCACCGATATTCAAAATCCGAGATAAACGTATTATAGGTACTATTGCTCTTATCAAATCCTGTAAGTACGAAATCGATCGGCCAAACACTGCGGCTGTGGTGCGACCGGGAACATTTATGGAGGTGGGGTCACGTGACCTGGTCTGGTGACCTGACCTGAGATGACTCGAGGTATTTTTTTAGCATACTGTGTGCAATTGATGCCTGAACCGCTGTGCCCAAAACGGCGGCGCTGCGCACCGCCGTTTTTTCCGCTATCCTCGAAAAACCTTGGGGGGGGGGGGTTTAAACTCTCCCCCCGGCACGGCGCGGGTTAAGCTGATACACTTTTATGTTTCGGCTCGTGAAAATGCGAGTCCAGCACCGTCGTTCACTGCTGTGCTTAAAATAAGAGGCCGAATATTTCGTGTCAAATCCAGGTCTGCTGTTATCTGTGTATAAACATATGTATCATCAGAATAGCCATTAACCACAAATTAATTTAATGTAATATTTTTTTTAGAACTCGAATGGAAAAGTGTCGAAATTTCGGCATGTGACCTCAGGTCAGGTCACGTGATTTCGTTATGTTCTCAGTTAAAATTCGTGATTTGTCTTAGGTGGAATAGGAGGGTGCAGGCCCTTTGAATCACGTGACAACCTATTCCGCTCAGTGATCAAGATCACGTGATGACATAATTCAATATTTCGCCGATAGAGGCGTCTGTGGGTCCTCAGACACATTTTATCATCCCTATTTCCAGACCGAGAATGTTATAACAGTAGCTAAAAGCGTTTTCCAGATATAAAAAATGCTCAAGTTTGCCAAATAAAGCGAAAATTCCAGCAAATTATCTATTGTATAATCAAGCCAGGTCATTTGGGAAATCAACCTCAAGGTCACGGGGTGACCTGCTGGGGTCATGCTATGCATCATTGAATGCAGCTCAACGAGACACATATAATGCAGTTGAGTTAAGCTCTCTAGCACAATTGTGTGCAAAGTTATTACCAAAGACTGTGCTGGTGATCATCATTTTTCAAAGAAAAAAAATATTTGGAGGGAAAACTTAGGTCCAATTGTTTTACCATCGAAAGCCATTAATGTATCGAAGTCGATTCTGGCAATAGAAGAAGAAAAAATCCACATTTTAAAAGGCCACATTATAAAATCACGTGATCTGAGGTCTAAAAACACATGTACAAAACCACAAATTTGCGTAGTTTCGAAAAATGTATCACATTAATATATTGTTCCTCACGATTCTGATGATTACGAGCGAGCGCGAAGCGCTCGCTCGTTCTTCCGTGGTATATGGGAAAAATATGATTATGAGCGGCCCGGCCCGACCCGACCCGTGGCGACGCTTTTGAGAAGCTCATATCTCTGCAACCACACGTCCGATTGACAAGTTGACTTCTTTGCTGAGCAGCCCCATCCAACCTACCCTGTTTGAGACCAGTGCCGACTCATGTGGGTGCCTACCACTGCGCGTGCCGCGTGAGGTATGTTGAAAGATGTTTTCTCGCAAAAACTCTGCAACGGCTGACCCCATTGTGTGCAAATTTGGTGTGTGGTTAGGGACCCCTCATCCGCCAGTTTCCCATAAGTCAGGGGTGGGGTGGCTTTGCACGTGCGCACGTGTACACCCCTATTCTATATCTCTGGAACGGCTGAGCCAATTGTGGTCAAATTTGGTGTGTGGCTAGGGACCTCCCAGCCCCCACTTTCCCACGAGTCAAAGGTGGGTGCCTCTGCACGTGCGCACGTGCGCACCCTTTTTGTATCTAAAAAACTACTTGCCCGATCAAGTTGAAATTTCCCATACATTTCCTTCGCACTCGCTCGCTCATCGCCAACTACGGCGCCTTACTGGTATATAGGTTTATATGACTCGCATGATTTAGATGGGAGATATTGCCCTTTGAAAATTAAAGTTTTGCACAACAAAGTTGCCAAACTCGAAAACCTTTGACGGACGGCGCTGACAATTTCATGTGAATCTACGGCCCAGATAACATGGATCAAAACAAAATGCTTCACTGCAACAATAGAGCTGCTAGACATGAAACATTTCAGTATGTATTGTCTGAAAATGATTTTTGTTAATACAAATAACCATTTTACTCAGATTCAAGATGTTTCGAGATTTTCAAGTCGGAATTTTTCGTTTTTTTGGATGGGGAAAAACATACGTTTGCCTACCGACTTTTCCTTGGGGAGGGAGCAATTGCCCATTTTGCCCAACCGTAGATCCGCCACTGCGCCGCAAAACCGCATTCGTAACCCCCTCCCCAAAACTGGGCGCTGGAACCGCCTCTGATAAACCGATTTTTCAAAATTTTGACATAACACGCGCCATTCAATTTTGGGAAAAGTCGCAAAGTTTCAGGACGACTAAACCTAACGGTTTAGAAGCGGCAAGTGAAAAACCACCGGGGGGCAGAATCTGTCCCCGCAGGGAATAGGGTTAACCCGCGAAGTGCCGGAGGGGGGGGGGGGGGGGGGGTGCCGGGGTGTTTAGACACCTCCCTCAGGTTTTTCGCGGATAGCGGGAAAACGGCGGCGCGCAGTGCCGCCGTTTTTGGCACAGCTGTTTGGGCATCAATTGTCCACATTATGTAAAAAAATACCCCGGGTCTTCTCAGGTCAGGTCACAAGACCAGGTCACGTGACCCCACCTCCAAAAGAACTTGTGGTCGTACCACAGTCACAGTTTGTGGATGATCGGTTTTACACTTACAGGATTTCATAAGGTCTATACATCTACATTTCGTTTGTCTTGGATTTTTTTATATCAGCGACCTAAGGTCGGGTCAATTTCGTGACCTCCCCAGTGTAAGTCAATGGGGGAAATATTAAAATGCTTCCCATTCCAAGGATACGCGAGATATCAGTATAATTCCTTCTGGATCATGTTATTATAGGCCATTCTTGATGACCTAGGTGCCATTTTTGTTCAGTGACCCCTGCAGGATCAGCCGAGGTCATCCGAGGTCACCAACAGTTGTACGGTAATAACTCTTGACATAATGACAATAGAGAAGTGAAACCGAAACCAATGTGTTTGTCTCGTCACGGCACGTCTTCCCATGTGCAACATGACCTATTTGGGTCACCACTTGACCTTGACCTGAGGTCACATTTTAAAGTTGATCTAACCTGGGCAACACTAATATGAGTCGAAGCGACTTGACGAGACAAACACGACGGCGTCAAAATTATTGCCTTGTCTTTATTAGGTAAAAAGCTATTCGTGATAAACTGTTTTGTAAACAAAAATTGTCTTTTGACATTTGATGAGCTCTGGAGCCTAAACTATTGACCTGAGCTAAAATCTAAGGACACTTTAACGATTGCATTTTTGAGCTTCCATTCTTTTTTCCGTTTCCTCTTAGCTATCATATTTCCTGTGATATGTTTCTGGAGCGATGTCCTAAAACTGGAAAATCTGACATTTGATGACCTTTGGTGACCTCAATATTGACATGAGGAAACATATTTTGTATTTTCGAATGTGCTTGTCGAGAGCTTTCGAACTCCCTTTTCCGCGTCTTTCTAGCCCTTTTAGTTTTCGAGTTAGAGGGGGCCTACCCCCTCCCCCGGCACGGGCAAGGTGGCGCCGAGCACCGGCACGGCGCGGGTTAAAACCAAACAAAGATCTATAGCTAATTATTGGGCGATATTCGCTTTTGCACACCTTTGTATAGGTAAATTGAATATTTTATACTAATTCTACATGTCTAATTTCATCAGAACTGCACTAAAAACAGGGACATTCTCAGTACTTACCTAACAATAATGATTTGTATCACCCGTCAATCGCCTTAGCCGACCGCCCGCAACGATTTCGCCATTACAACTGAAATGTAAACAACGTGGGCGCAAAAATGCATCAGATACCAAGTTTGCCATATGACGTCATATGTATCTCGTCGACCACTAAACCCTATCACGCTCTCACTAAACCTCCGTTCCTGGCGGAGCGCAGGACTTGTATTTGAGACCGAAAGTCGGCCGCGCAGCGGCCGCCAATGCCGTGACCTTGCTGGATACATATCTGACGCATTTCACAACAAAAAAAAACGTTGCTTACATTTCAGTTGTAATTTGGGGGGAGCAACTCGGCGCAGTGGTAAGATATAGCCTTCTGTGCCGGGACCGGGGTTCAATCCCTCGGCGGGCCTCTGAAAAAGTCTGCCCGGCTCCCCATACCTCTCGGAACAGAGTGAGAGTTCCAATTAGCACCTTGGTCCCAAGAGGATACGGTGCTTGGTCCACAAACCAAACCAAACCAACCTTTTAACATTAGCGAAGGAGTAAGATAAGAGCTCCTTTGCTGTCAACATAGGAGTGGCCTAGGAGCAAAATGTTATTTAGATAAGTTAGAGAGCTTGAATCGGTCCTTCTTTCAGAGCATGTTGTTTGTAATTTGGCCCAATATAATTATCTATATAGTCTTCCGAAAATCGCGAGTTATTATTGATTTGTATAGGGGTAAAGGGATTCTCCGTCCAGGTGACGTCACTATTCCTAAGTCGGATTCGGTCAAATCGCCGGATGACTCTACCTTCGTATAGGGTCTTCCACCATCCGCCATAAACGACGCAATTGCGCAGGATGCACGGTATAACTGGAATGTGAATGTTCATGCTGAATGAACTGGATTTTCTACTATTTATAGTAGAACTCTCAAAGTACCAGAACAATGAGATCGACTGTCCCGACATGTAACGGAAGTTAGCCGACATTCAGCCCAGCCCAGATTCGGCCCAGATTCGTACTGCCATATGTGAAGGGAAACTTCACGCACCCAAAAAACACATACAAACCATAGAAACCGCTAAAGGGGGTATCTTTGGAAAGCCCACGTTACAAGGAACACATTCATGCCCTTGGATTTATCCTACCTCCCCTAGAAAATGCCCTGGGGCTGTTACAAAATTGGACGAATGCCATACAAGCATACAGTCACTATAAGTCCTATAACTCAATATAAAACTCACGAATAGACTCAAAACTCAGCATGCCGGTGCAAAAAGGTCGTCTGCAGCTTGTCACAAAGAGCCCATGTGTGACATCTAAATTTAGAGTTGCTAGAGTCCGTCAAACTTTTCGGTCACTTACAACCTAATAACTCAGACGAAAATTCACGAATCAACTCCAAACTCGACGCAAAGGTGTAGACAGGTCGTCTGAAGCTTCACACAAATCATCCATGTGTGAAATCTAAAATTAGAGCTTGTAGAGGACTCTAAACAGTACGGTATCCTCTCCTGTGTTAGCTCATAGTCACTTAAATCCCATTAAATCAAAAAGAAACTCACGAATGAACTCCAACCTCGCCACACAGGTGTACACAGGTCCTCTGCAGCTTTCCTAAAAGTACCGATGTGTGACATCTAAAATTAGATCTTGTAGAGGCCTCCAAACCTTACGGTACCCGTCTTGTGTTAGCACGTAGTCACTTAAATCTCAATAACTAAAAAAGAAACTCACGAATGAACTCCAAATTTAGCAGACAGGTGTACACATATCATCTAAAGCTTCCCTAAAAGAGCCCATATGTGACATCTAAAATTAGAGCTGGTAGAGTCCATCAAACTGCTCGGCGATTTACCGCATCTGTTGTGGTTACACATGGTCACTGAAAACGAATAACTCAAAAAGAAACTCACGAATGAACTCCAACCTCGGCACAGAGGTGAACACAGGTCGTCTGAAGCTTCTCTTAAAGTGCCGATGTGTGACATCTAAAATTAGGTCTTGTAGATGCCTCCAAACTGTACGGTACCCGTCTCCTGTGTTAACACGTAGTCACTTAAATTCCAATAACTCAAAAAGAAACTCACGAATGAACTCCAACCTCGGCACAGAGATGAACACAGGTCGTCTGAAGCTTCCCTAAAATAGCCCAAGTGTGACATCTAAAATTAGATCTTGTAGAGGCCTCCAAACTTTACGGTACCCGTCTCTTGTGTTAACACGTAGTCACTAAAATCCCAATAACTCAAAAAGAAACTCACGAATGAATTCCAAATTTAGCAGACAGGTGTACACATATCATCTAAAGCTTCTCTAAAAGAGCCCATGTGTGACATCTAAAATTAGAGCTTGTAGAGTCCGTCAAACTTCTCGGTGATTTACCGCATCTGTTGTGGTTACACATGGTCACTGAAAACGCAGTAACTCAAAAAGAAACTCACGAATGAACTCCAACCTCGGCACAGAGGTGAACACAAGTCGTCTGAAGCTTCCCTTAAAGTGCCGATGTGTGATATATAAAATTAAATCTTGTAGATGCCTTCAAACTTTACGGTACCCGTCTCTTGTGTTAACACGTAGTCACTTAAATCACAATAACTCGAAAAGAAACTCACGAATGAACTCCAATCTCGGCACACAGGTGATCACAGGCCCTCTGAAACTTCCCTAAAATAGCCCAAGTGTGACATCTAAAATTAGAGCTAAGGAGACTTCCAAACTTATCGGCGAATTACCACATCTGTTGTGGTTACACCTGTTCACTGAAAACGCAATAACTCACAAAGAAACTCATGAATGAACTCCAACCTAGGCACAGAGGTGAACACAGGTCGTCTGAAGCTTCCCTAAAATAGCCCAAGTGTGACATTAATTAGAAACGAAACAGAAGCGAGTCGTGAGATCAATCAAAAGTACGCAGAAACAGTATATTAACTGCAAATACGCTGTCATATTCAACACAATATATATATATATATATATATATATATATATATATATATATATATATATATATATATATATATATATATATATATATATATATATATATATATATATATATATATATATATATATATATATATATATATATATATATATATATATATATATATATATATATATATATATATATATATATATATATATATATATATATATATATATATATATATATATATATATATATATATATATATATATATATATATATATATATATATATATATATATATATATATATATATATATATATATATATATATATATATATATATATATATATATATATATATATAAACAATACAACAAACTGAAGTGTCGCATGCAATACGTGCAGGAGCGCCAAAACATTTGACTGCTCAATGCCGTCTTGCAACTGTCGTGTTGTACAATGTATGTCGTTTGCATATATAATTCCGTTGTGACTGTTAGCGAGTAACGTTGTGGTGGGTGCCCGCCCGCGCTCGCAGCAGCCGCTCGCTACGGGGCATCTGAATATCTGATTGCGGAGGTTGGAGTTCATTCGTGAGTTTCTTTTTGAGTTATTACGTTTTCAGTGAACAGGTGTAACCACAATAGATGCGGTAATTCACCGAGAAGTTTGGATGTCACTCTAAGTTCTAATTTTAGATGTCACACTTGGGCTATTTTAGGGAAGCTTCAGACGACCTGTGTTCACCTCTGTGCCGAGGTTGGAGTTCATTCGTGAGTTTCTTTGTGAGTTATTGCGTTTTCAGTGAACAGGTGTAACCACATGTGGTAATTCGCCGATAAGTTTGGAAGTCTCTCTTAGCTCTAATTTTAGATGTCACACTTGGGATATTTTAGGGAAGTTTCAGAGGGCCTGTGTTCACCTGTGTGCCGAGATTGGAGTTCATTCGTGAGTTTCTTTTTGAGTTATTGTGATTTAAGTGACTACGTGTTAACACAAGAGACGGGTACCGTAAAGTTTGAAGGCATCTACAAGATCTAATTTTAGATGTCACACATCAGCACTTTAAGGGAAGCTTCAGACGACCTGTGTTCACCTCTGTGCCGAGGTTGGAGTTCATTCGTGAGTTTCTTTTTGAGTTACTGCGTTTTCAGTGACCATGTGTAACCACAACAGATGCGGTAAATCACCGAGAAGTTTGACGGACTCTACAAGCTCTAATTTTAGATGTCACACATGGGCTCTTTTAGGAAAGTTTCAGAGGACATGTGTGCACCTGTGTGCCGAGGTTGGAGCTCATTCGTGAGTTTCTTTTTGAGTTATTGGGATTTTAGTGACTACGCGTTAACACAAGAGACGGGTTACGTAAAGTTTGGAGGCCTCTACAAGATCTAATTTTAGATGTCACACTTGGGATATTTTAGGAAAGCTTCAGACGACCTGTGTTCACCTCTGTGCCGAGGTTGGAGTTCATTCGTGAGTTTCTTTTTGAGTTATTGCGTTTTCAGTGAACAGGTGTAACCACAACAGGTGCGCTAAATCGCCCAGAAGTTTGGAAGTCTCTCTTAGGTCTAATTTTAGAGTCACACTTGGGCTATTTTAGGGAAGTTTCAGAGGACATGGGTGCACATGTGTGCCGAGGTTGGAGTTCATTCGTGAGTTTCTTTTTGAGTTATTGGAATTTAAGTGACTACGTGTTAACACAAGAGACGGGTACCGTAAAGTTTGGAGGCCTCTACAAGATCTAATTTTAGATGTCACACTTGGGATATTTTAGGAAAGCTTCAGACGACCTGTGTTCACCTCTGTGCCGAGGTTGGAGTTCATTCATGAGTTTCTTTTTGAGTTATTGCGTTTTCAGTGACCATGTGTAACCACAACAGATGCGGTAAATCACCGAGAAGTTTGACGGACTCTACAAGCTCTAATTGTGGATGTCACACATGGGTTCTTTTAGGGAACTTTATATGATATGTGTACACCTGTCTGCTAAATTTGGAGTTCATTCGTGAGTTTCTTTTTGAGTTATTCTGATTTAAGTGACTACGTGTTAACACAAGAGACGGGTACCGTAAAGTTTGGAGGCCTCTACAAGATTTAATTTTAGATGTCACACTTGGGCTATTTTAGGGAAGCTTCAGACGACCTGTGTTCATCTTTGTGCCGAGGTTGGAGTTCATTCGTGAGTTTCTTTTTGAGTTATTGCGTTTTCAGTGAACAGGTGTAACCACAACAGATGCGCTAAATCGCCGAGAAGTTTGAAAGTCTCTCTTAGCTCTAATTTTAGATGTCACACTTGGGCTATTTTAGGGAAGTTTCAGAGGACCTGTGTGCACCTGTGTGCCGAGGTTGGAGTTCATTCTTGAGTTTCTTTTTGAGTTATTGGGATTTTAGTGACTACGTGTTAACACAAGAGACGGGTACCGTAAAGTTTGGAGGCCTCTACAAGATCTAATTTTAGATGTCACACTTGGGATATTTTAGGAAAGCTTCAGACGACCTGTATTCACCTCTGTGCCGAGGTTGGAGTTCATTCGTGAGTTTCTTTTTGAGTTACTGCGGTTTCAGTGACCATGTGTAACCACAACAGATGCGGTAAATCACCGAGAAGTTTGACGGACTCTACAAGCTCTAATTTTAGATGTCACACATGGGCTCTTTTAGAGAAGCTTTAGATGAAATGTGTACACCTGTCTGCTAAATTTGGAGTTCATTCGTGAGTTTCTTTTTGAGTTATTGGGATTTTAGTGACTACGTGTTAACACAAGATACGGGTACCGTAAAGTTTGGAGGCCTCTACAAGATCTAATTTTAGATGTCACACTTGGGATATTTTAGGAAAGCTTCAGACGACCTGTGTTCACCTCTGTGCCGAGGTTGGAGTTCATTCGTGAGCTTCTTTTTGAGTTATTGCGTTTTCAGTGAACAGGTGTAACCACAACAGTGCGCTAAATCGCCGAGAAGTTTGGAAGTCTCTTTTAGCTCTAATTTTAGATGTCACACTTGGGCTATTTTAGGGAAGTTTCAGAGGACATGTGTGCACCTGTGTGCCGAGGTTGGAGTTCATTCGTGAGTTTCTTTTTGAGTTATTGGAATTTAAGTGACTACGTGTTAACACAAGAGACGGGTACCGTACAGTTTGGAGGCATCTACAAGATATAATTTTAGATTTCACACATCGGCACTTTAAGGGAAGCTTCAGACGACCTGTGTTCACCTCTGTGCCGAGGTTAGAGTTCATTCGTGAGTTCCTTTTTGAGTTATTGCGTTTTCAGTGACCATGTGTAACCACAACAGATGCGGTAAATCACCGAGAAGTTTGACGAACTCTACAAGCTCTAATTTTAGATGTCACACATGGGCTCTTTTAGGGAAGCTTTAGATGATATGTGTGCACCTGTCTGCTAAATTTGGAGTTCATTCGTGAGTTTCTTTTTGAGTTATTGTGATTTAAGTGACTACGTGTTAACACAAGAGACGGGTACCGTAAAGTTTGGAGGCCTCTACAAGATTTAATTTTAGATGTCACACTTGGGCTATTTTAGGGAAGCTTCAGACGACCTGTGTTCATCTTTGTGCCGAGGTTGGAGTTCATTCGTGAGTTTCTTTTTGAGTTATTGCGTTTTCAGTGAACAGGTGTAACCACAACAGATGCGCTAAATCGCCGAGAAGTTTGAAAGTCTCTCTTAGCTCTAATTTTAGATGTCACACTTGGGCTATTTTAGGGAAGTTTCAGAAGACCTGTGTGCACCTGTGTGCCGAGGTTGGAGTTCATTTTTGAGTTTCTTTTTGAGTTATTGGGATTTTAGTGACTACGTGTTAACACAAGAGACGGGTACCGTAAAGTTTAGAGGCCTCTACAAGATCTAATTTTAGATGTCACACTTGGGATATTTTAGGAAAGCTTCAGACGACCTGTATTCACCTCTGTGCCGAGGTTGGAGTTCATTCGTGAGTTTCTTTTTGAGTTACTGCGGTTTCAGTGACCATGTGTAACCACAACAGATGCGGTAAATCACCGAGAAGTTTGACGGACTCTACAAGCTCTAATTTTAGATGTCACACATGGGCTCTTTTAGAGAAGCTTTAGATGAAATGTGTACACCTGTCTGCTAAATTTGGAGTTCATTCGTGAGTTTCTTTTTGTGTTATTGGGATTTTAGTGACTACGTGTTAACACAAGATACGGGTACCGTAAAGTTTGGAGGCCTCTACAAGATCTAATTTTAGATGTCACACTTGGGATATTTTAGGAAAGCTTCAGACGACCTGTGTTCATCTCTGTGCCGAGGTTGGAGTTCATTCGTGAGTTTCTTTTTGAGTTATTGCGTTTTCAGTGAACAGGTGTAACCACAACAGTGCGCTAAATCGCCGAGAAGTTTGGAAGTCTCTCTGAGCTCTAATTTTAGATGTCACACTTGGGCTATTTTAGGGAAGTTTCAGAGGACATGTGTGCACCTGTGTACCGAGGTTGGAGTTCATTCGTGAGTTTCTTTTTGAGTATTTGGAATTTAAGTGACTACGTGTTAACACAAGAGACGGGTACCGTACAGTTTGAAGGCATCTACAAGATATAATTTTAGATTTCACACATCGGCACTTTAAGGGAAGCTTCAGACGACCTGTGTTCACCTCTGTGCCGAGGTTGGAGTTCATTCGTGAGTTCCTTTTTGAGTTATTGCGTTTTCAGTGACCATGTGTAACCACAACAGATGCGGTAAATCACCGAGAAGTTTGACGGACTCTACAAGCTCTAATTTTAGATGTCACACATGGGCTCTTTTAGGGAAGCTCTAGATGATATGTGTGCACCTGTCTGCTAAATTTGGAGTTCATTCGTGAGTTTCTTTTTGAGTTATTGTGATTTAAGTGACTACGTGTTAACACAAGAGACGGGTACCGTAAAGTTGGGAGGCATCTACAAGATCTAATTTTAGATGTCACACATCGGCACTTCAAGGAAAGCTTCAGATGACCTGTTTTCACCTCTGTGCCGAGATTGGAGTTCATTCGTGAGTTTCTTTTTGAGTTATTGCGTTTTCAGTGACCATGTGTAACCACAACAGATGTGGTAAATCACCGAGAAGTTTGATGGACTCTACAAGCTCTAATTTTAGATGTCACACATGGGCTCTTTTAGGGAAGCTTTATATGATATGTATACACCTGTCTGCTAAATTTGGAGTTCATTCGAGAGTTTCTTTTTGAGTTATTGGGATTTTAGTGACTACGTGTTAACACAAGAGACGGGTACCGTAAAGTTTGGAGGCCTCTACAAGATCTAATTTTAGATGTCACACTTGGGCTATTTTAGGGAAGCTTCAGACGACCTTTGTTCGACTCTGTGCCGAGGTTGGAGTTCATTCGTGAGTTTCTTTGTGAGTTATTGCGTTTTCAGTGCACAGGTGTAACCACAACAGATGTGGTAATTCGCCGAGAAGTTTGGAAGTCTCTCTTAGCTCTAATTTTAGATGTCACACTTGGGCTATTTTAGGGAAGTTTCAGAGGGCCTGTGATCACCTGTGTGCCGAGATTGGAGTTCATTCGTGAGTTTCTTTTTGAGTTATTGTGATTTAAGTGACTACGTGTTAACACAAGAGACGGGTACCGTAAAGTTTGAAGGCATCTACAATATCTAATTTTAGATGTCACACATCGGCACTTTAAGGGGAGCTTCAGACGACCTGTGTTCACCTCTGTGCCGAGGTTGGAGTTCATTCGTGAGTTTCTTTTTGAGTTACTGCGTTTTCAGTGACCATGTGTAACCACAACCATGCGGTAAATCACCGAGCAGTTTGATGGACTCTACAAGCTCTAATTTTAGATGTCACATATAGGCTCTTTTATATGGGCTCTTTTAGAGAAGCTTTAGATGATATGTGTACACCTGTCTGCTAAATTTGGAGTTCATTCGTGAGTTTCTTTTTGAGTTATTGAGATTTAAGTGACTACGTGCTAACACAAGACGGGTACCGTAAGGTTTGGAGGCCTCTACAAGATCTAATTTTAGATGTCACACATCGGTACTTTTAGGAAAGCTTCAGAGGACCTGTGTAAACCTGTATAGCGAGGTTGGAGTTCATTCGTGAGTTTCTTTTTGAGTTAATGGGATTTAAGTGACTATGAGCTAACACAGGAGAGGATACCGTACTGTTTAGAGTGCTCTACAAGCTCTAATTTTAGATTTCACACATGGACGCTTTGTGTTAAGCTTCAGACGACCTGTCTACACCTTTGCGTCGTGTTTGGAGTTGATTCGTGAGTTTTAGTCTGAGTTATTAGGTTGTAAGTGACCGGAAAGTTTGACGGACTCTAGCAACTCTAAATTTAGATGTCACACATGGGCTCTTTGTGACAAGCTGCAGACGACCTTTTTGCACCGGCATGCTGAGTTTTGAGTCTATTCGTGAGTTTATATTGAGTTATAGGGCTTATAGTGACTGTATGCTTGTATGGCATTCGTCCAATTTTGTAACAGCCCCAGGGCATTGTCCAGGGGAGGTAGGGTAAATCCAAGGGGTGAATGTGTTCCTTGTAACGTGGGCTTTCCAAAGATACCCCCTTTTAGCGGTTTCTATGGTTTGTATGTGCTTTTTGGGTGCGTGAAGTTTCCCTTCACATATGGCAGTTCCCCTTCTGAACCCTGCTTTAGCCAAGCTAAGTAGCTGTTGGATAGCTCTGTTGTTTTGAGTATTTTTTGAAGAACCACATTATATTTAGATATAAGGATTAGATATTTAGTTTTGTGGATCGTTTAAGTATTATTTTTAAGCATCCATATGTAGTTAGCTGTTACCTCTTACTTGCTTTTTAAAGGACTTTTCATTCTAGCTTGTGTGCGCCAAAATTGTCTTAGTCTTATTTTTGTGTTATTAGTTGCAGGGTTGGATAAGTAGATATTTTAGAAAATTAGGGATAATTAAGGTGTATTTAGTATTCAGTTTATTTAAGGATTAGATATTTAGTCTAGTATTAGGTGCACTCATAGCTGATTTGTGTTACTAGCTTTACCTAGATCTAGTTAAGGTTTAGAAGAAGAAAAAACAAACAAACAAAAAACAAACAAAGTTAAGTTAAGTTAGTAAAGTATTGAAAAGTGCATAGTACCTAAGTTATATACCTAAGTTACTAGTGTATTCAAATGAGCATGACTAGGATGCAGGCGAAGGTAGCAGAGCTAGAGGCCCTCCAGGCTAGAGTAGCGGAGCTTGAGGCGCAGTTAAGTAAGTGTAGGTGTAGAGATGAGCCGCAGGAGGGTGTAGCTCCTGACCAAGGAACGTATGCGCAGATTGTGGTTAGGGGTCAGAAAAGGAGCCTACAGGATCAGGGACCAGTGGTAGTTCTGATAGGGGCATAAGGGAGGAGGATAAGGCAAAGGTGGATAGTGCGGCTGGGGTTTGGAAGTGTGTTGGAGGGTCACGTTTCTGGAGACCCAACATTGTGGAAAGTAATGCTAGGGCCACAGACAGTAAGGATGAGGAGGGGTGCTGGGTAATGGAGGGTGGTAGCAGAATCTGGAGGAGGAAGAGGGAAGGGGATCAGGAGGGATGGACAAAAGTTCAGGGTAGAGTCAGGCAGTACAGCCCCAGGGAACATCAGCAGGTTACACTAGCAAATAGGTTCAGTGCGTTAGAGTCAGCAGCTGAAAGTGACAGGGAACAGATTCAGCATTTAGTGGTTGGGGACTCAAGGGTAAGGCCCTTAAGGCGAACATTCTGTGGGAAGAGGGACAAATGTATAGTCAAACCGGGGGCAAAAGTAGTTGATATGGGCCCTGTCATTGAGGCAGAACTTGGTAGGAGTAGCCCGGAGACAGTTATAATACAGGTGGGGGTGAACAACATAGGACCTAGGCAGAGTGTGAGAATAGTAGCGGAGTACCGGAGCCTGCTGCAGAGGTTGAAGGAGTCCAGGAAACCAGTCATTGTGACTGGCATCCTCCCTCGCTGTGGAGCCAGTGAGGAGTGGTACTCGAGAGCTCTGTCTGTGAACAGCTCAGTTCAGAACTTATGTTCAGCTATGGGGCTTAGTTATGTAGACTTATGGGATCAGTTCTATGAGTGGCATAGGTACTATATGAAGGATGGGCTTCACTTATCGGATGAGGGGGCAAGGGCTTTGGGAGATGCCTACAGAAGTGTCATTCAGGGAAACTAGGTAGGAGGGGGGGTTCAGGGACGCTAGTACTAGGGCATCAGGAAGTAAGCATTGGTAGAAGTTCAAGTCAGAATAGGACAGTAGATCATAATTCCCTCAGAATTAGTAGAGTCAGCTCAAAGTATAAGATCACATGTGTGTTGCTGAATGCCCAAAGTATTAGGTCTAAATTTGATGAGTTTGAGTGTTATGTTGCCCTTGAAAAGCCTGATATCATTTGTGTAACCGAGACATGGGTTAGTGAGGGGTATAATAGGGATAGGCTACAGGATTTCGAGTTACAAGGGTATAACATGTTCTCATACTGCAGAGAATCACGGCAGGGAGGCGGAGTGTTTGTATATGTAAATAGCTTGTACTGCACTACTAGAGTTGATGATTCTAGTAAAGTAAAAGAAGTAGAATCAATCTGGCTTGACATTAAAATTGGTACAGGAAACAGAGGAAGGTTGAGGATAGGTGCATTTTACAGACCAGGGAATCTTCCAAGGAACTCCCAAGCTGAAACAGACCAAGATATTTGTGAGGAAATACGTAGGAACTTTCGGGCTCAGTGTCTTATTATGGGAGATTTTAACTTAAGAGAATACGAAAGTATAGCAGAGGAAACAAATGAGTGTAGGTTGTATAGGCAAATCTTTGAAGAGGAGCTTTTCATGCATCAGTTTGTAACAGAGCCAACCAGACATTGCTCCATTCTAGACCTTGTATTCTCAGACAACAGTGATCTAGTTAGTGACATAAGTATTTGTGCAGGTCTAGGAACCAGTGATCACAATATGGTTAAATTCAATATCTCATCAGAAATGAGGCCCAAAGATAACCTTATTATGGTTCCAAACTTCAGCCGGGCTGATTTTGATGGTATTAGAAATTACCTCGCACAGATAAAATGGAACGTTGAGTTGGCAGGTTTAGATGCATGTGAGGCCTGGAATGTTTTCAAAGCTAGATTAAGCCAAATTCAAAATCGGCATATACCCCTCAGGCACAAACGTAACAGAACCAAGGGCAATCCAGTTTGGCTTACCCCAGAAGTAAGGAGTGCTATACAAGCTAAAAGAGGTGCATTTGGCATTTTGAAGGGATCTTCACTAGATATAAATCAGAAGGCCTACCAGAATGCAAGAAATTCAGTTAAGAAAAAGGTCAGAGCAGCTAAAAGGGCAAAGGAACTTGATTTAGCTAGACATTGTAATGCAGATAGTAAGAAGTTCTTCAGTTTTTATAAGTTAAGTACAGTTTCCAAAAATATAGGTCCATTTAAGGTAGATGATGTGTTAGTTAGCAAGGACAGTGAAATGGTTGAAGTGCTTAATGATCAGTTTCAATCTGTCTTTACTATCGAGGACCAGAGTAGTATTGCAGCACTTCAGCCTGAGCTAGAGACAGAGGAGACTATAGGAGAGCTAGGTGGCATAAGTAGTGAACTTGTTCTAGAATATCTAAAGAAAGTAAGGCCTAACAAGGCAGAAGGACCTGATGAAATCCATGCTAGACTTTTAAGAGAATCTGGAAGGGAGTTGTCGGTTCCATTAGCCATAATATTTTCTAAATCACTTGCAGATAGTAAAATTCCACTTGATTGGAAAAGAGCAAATGTTGTTCCTATTCATAAAAAGGGAGATAGAAGTAAAGAGGAAAACTATAGACCAGTTAGTCTGACCTCATTAGTCTGCAAGGTGCTTGAATCAATCATCAAAGATAAGATTGTTGAATTCTTGGAGCAAAATGAACTCATCAAGGATACACAGCATGGCTTTAGGAAGGGCCGTTCTTGTTTAACTAATCTTCTGGAGTTTTTGGATGTTGCAACAGATAGCGTTGATCAGGGTAAACAGCTAGATGTAGCTTTTCTTGATTTCAGTAAAGCATTTGACAAAGTCCCCCATACAAGACTGGGGTTGCAACTTAAAATTCATGGGATCAGGGGCAAGATTCTGGATTGGATAGAAACGTGGCTTTCAGGACGCCAGCAAAGGGTTATATTGAATGGGTGCCAATCACAATGGAAGGAGGTTCTCAGTGGGGTTCCACAGGGCTCAGTCCTGGGCCCATTGCTTTTTATAATATTTGTGAATGCAATTGAGAACAGTATAGACAGCAAAGTCTTGAAATTTGCAGACGATCTAAAAGTTGTCAGGATTATTAGAGGAAAACATGATCAGGATGTTTTTCAATCAGATCTGGACAAGCTAGTTGAGTGGTCTGAAGCATGGCAGATGAAATTCAATTTGAGTAAATGTAAGATTATGCACGCTGGACGGGTTAGCAGTAAACATAGGTATGAAATGGGTGGGCAGAAAATGGAGCAGATTGAAAAGGAAAGAGATTTAGGTGTCGTGGTAAACAATAGACTATCAGCGTCAGACCAGGTTGTAGAAGCTAGGAAAAAGGCACTTAGAATGCTAGGGGCCATTAACATAAATGTTTCCTACAAGAGTGAAAAGGTAATAACAAAACTGTATTGTGCATACGTTAGACCACATTTGGAGTATTGTGTACAAGCCTGGTCTCCAACATATGAGAAAGATTGCTGGTTGTTAGAAAGAGTTCAAAAAAGGGCAACAAAAATGATTAATTGTCTTGGTAGTTTACCTTATGAAGATAGATTAAGGAAATTGGGTATGTTTTCACTTAGATATAGAAGGCTAAGAGGAGATCTAATTGAAGTCTTCAAATTTGTAAATAGTCAGCATTCTGGATATTTAAAGGGTATGTTTGAGTTCAATAGGGAAAATCGAGGTAGAGGTCATCAGCATAAACTCATTATGAAACAAAGTAGGACTAGGCTACGACAGTCATTTTTCAGTAGAAGGGTTGTAGGACATTGGAATATGCTACCAGGGGATGTCGCTGATGCAGTGACACTTGCTTCCTTCAAAATTAGATTAGATAAATACTTTACAGAGAAGGGATTAGTTCATAAATACTCGTGGGATTAGCCTTCTTTTATGCAGGTAGAGTAAGGTGATTTGAAGGGGCGAGACTGGTGGAGGGGGGGGGGGGTGCAACCTCGGATGGGCCCAAGAGGCTCTTTGTTGCACTTTTCTTTTATGTCTTTATGTCTTTATGTCTTTATGAATCTGGGCCGAATCTGGGCTGGGCTGAATGTCGGCTAACTTCCGTCACATCTGTCCCGACCAGTCCCGACAGTCGATCTCAGACTCACCCCATTGAAAATACACAAGCACCCCGACCCCCACCTCCGGGGGAGCAATTGTCTAACTAGATAACTGGTATATATTTTTTCGTCGGCAATATGGGTGAAACTAAATTATTGAGAATCAAGATCTGAAACGCAACTGCTAATTTAAAAAAAAATGTAAATGTACATACATGCCGACGTGATGAATATGATGATTAAGTGAATATTACATCTGAAGTGGTTTTGACGATCAGTATTTCTAAGGACATATCGCTTAGTAAATTTGCCCAGGAATGACATAGCCATAGGTAATTAATTTTACTGGCATTTTCACCCCCGAGTACTTCATGGGAAGGACATTTTGTCCCCGACCTTACCCATAAGGACAGAACACTTTACCACCCCTGGGGGGGGGGCATTTGCCCCTGATGCCCCACCCCCTTGGATCTGCTAGTGTCAATAATTGCCGCCAAGGAGAGCCTCTGCCAGACACTTAATGGAATTCATTTTCCCATTTCCCAAATTTGTATAAGCAATTCCGAAAGTTGTGTCATGCCGCGAAGCGGCGCTAAATTTTCCGGTTTTTGACTGTGGATAGCTGGATTTTGACTGCTGCAAAGACAATTTTTTTTAACGATTTTGCGAGAGAAAAAATGGTGAACGCACGGGGGATACTTGTATTGAATGCCCCCCCCCCCACAGATTCCTGGGGGGGGGGGGGGGCATTTGCCCCTGATGCCCCCCTCCTCCTGGATCCGCCAGTGGCCGAACAGGGACGGATCCAAGGGGGGCCTATCAGGGTCATGGCTTTACCGAAACCACCAAAATCGGCTGAAAATTCACACATTTTAAAGAAGCTCTAGGCAACTTGTACAAAGGACAGTATTTGTAATCTATTCATAATGCAAAAACAGACGAAATCTCATGAGTTTTGGAATTCTGTCGGACAAACAAATTCAATTTCTGTTTGTTCTATTTCAAATTCTGTTATACAAATTCTGTTTGTCGGACAAACCAACGTTTTGGATCGGTCTGCATCCGCCAGAAGGCCCGAGTCCTTACTTGGAACCCTTACTTAGTAAAACGGCAATGTTAACCTGCCATTGACTGGGGGGGGGGGGGGATATCTCCCCCTGACGAATTTTCGCAATAGATCAAAAACCAATAGCGATATCAACGTGAAACTTTGGCTACTTTCTCCTACACCAATTTTACGTCTTCTGTGCATAAATGAAACAGAGATTACGAAGAGATTACGAGATATTACGAATTTAGTGACGTCACTACACACGAGTTTGGCGAATAAAAACATCAGTTAAACTTTACGAGATCATACAAAGTCTATATTTTGAGCAAAATGTAATAGAAAACGTCAGAAAATATCAAACGGCAAGGGCTACATAACATATTCCCGGATTTATGAAAACTTTGGTTCCTGACCCCTAAACAACATTTAAAAGAAATCAATACAGAAACTATTTCTTCGGAAAAATGCTCTAAAAATCAAACCTTGCAAATATGTAAACATTCACCAGATTTCGCATCTTTATACATAAAGAGGTGATGTAAAACAAATTTGTCTTAGTAAAAGCTGCGTAGAATTTCTTTTGAAATAGGAAACGTGTCAATTTGTTGCCCATTTCAGGCGGTTTGGGAGGCTTGGCCGCTTTGCCCCTCTTGGATCCGCCAGCTGCCAAACACATTGGGAGGGGGGGGGGGGGAGGGTACCATTGTGGGGGGGGGGGGGGGGGCGAAGGTACCATTTGGGGGGGGGGCGAACTCAACATGGGGGGGGGGGCGAGGGACACCTCAAAAGTATATAAATCGACACCTATACACCCCATGGAGCGTAACCAGTGCCCTCTAAACCGGACAATAAGCGCCCATACAAGCAAATATCGTGTGATGTCGCCCCAACGCCAATTTTTCAGTACCATTTTTATTTACGTGGCGCCCCTGTAGGCGCCCCTGCTGCCGCTGGAGCCAGGGCGCCCCGATATGGGCGCAACTACAACAGCATAAGGCTTTGATGTAGGCTGTGCCATCGTGTAACGGTGTGGTTATTTCCACACCTGAATAGTCCACCGTGACGTCACAATGGCAGTTTTTTTCCCGGAACGGCCTATAGCCATTTTCCGGGGAGGGGCAATGACCTCTGGCAATTTGCCAGGCAAAAAACTACGTTAACCGGTTTATGTGACCCGGAGCAAACTAGGGACTAGGGCAGCTATTTTACGTTACTAATTACGTTAACCGGTTTATTTGTACCCGGAACAATTATTTGTTCAAAGTAAATATAATATCTAACATTACGTTAAGTATTTCGTTCAAGGTCAAAAATAAGTAAAAACACGAGACACACATACATACATATTTTTATTACATACACTTGAACAGTGTCAGTGTTGGTGGAGCCGTGGGGTGCCGTCATTGCAACAGCGGGAGACTGTTGCCAGTCTCCCTAGCTCCGGCGCCTCGGCGAGACCTGGTTGTGGGGTGTGTTTAGCTGGGGGAAAAGTCCTGAATAATAAAAAACCCAGCGTCTATAGCAAAGGGGAAAAACCTGCGCGGTGGGCCAAAAATGCGCAAGGCAAAAAACCCCTGTTATATTTGTTTAGCTAAACGTGTTTGGTAGAGATAATCTATGAGGGGACCTATCAATACAATATACCTATCACCTAACAGTGTAAAAAAGTTTGACAGGGTGGATACTGCACCGCAGCGCAGTGGACACTGCACCGCAGCGCAGCAGCCAACGCACCGCGGCGCAGCATCGGCGTGTGATCTGGTTTGGCAGGGAATCATGCCGCCGCCAACGCAAAATCGCACATCAGCCATCGGCGTCCCATCGCAGAAATCCCCCGCCAAATCAGCCACGCCACGAAGAGCCACGGCCAGAAACCCTTGCCGCGGGGCCGAGATCCAGCAGGGGGCCCCCGCAACAAGACACCGGCAGCCAACGCGCAACCCCACGTCGGCAGCAACATGATTTAACATACTGCACCGCAGCGCAGCGGACACCACACCGCAGCGCAGTGGAGTGAGCACCGCACCGCAGCGCAGCGGCCATCCCACCGCAGCGCAGCATCGGCATCTGTTATCAGGGGCGGGTGTTCACGTACTCGGCTTTGGCAAGAGCGGAGTAGAGGGGAGAGGAGGGTTGGGAGGAGCGTTACGTTAAGAAATGAACAACGAATTCCAATGGAACCTTTCGTTGCGCGACTGACGCGACTGATTTGGCAGGGAATCGTGCCGCCGCCAACGCAAGACCGCACATCTACCATCGGCGTCCCATCGCAGAAATCCCACGCCAAATTAGCCACGCAACGAATTTCGCCGCGCGGCCGAGATCCAGCAGGGGGCCCCCGTAACAAGACACCGGCAGCCAACACGCAACCCCACGTCGGCAGCAACGTGATTTTAACATAATTTAACATGCTGCACCGCAGCGCAGCGGACACTGCACCGCAGCGCAGCAGCCACCGCACCGCGGCGCAGCATCGGAGTGTGATCTGGTTTGGCAGGGAATCATGCCGCCGCCAACGCAAAATCGCACATCAGCCACCGGCGTCCCATCGCAGAAATCCCCCGCCAAATCAGCTACGCAACGAAGAACCCTTCGCCGCGCGGCCGAGATCCAGCAGGGGACCCCCGCAACAAGACACCGGCAGCCAACACACAACTCCCGCGTCAGCAGTAACTTGATTTAACAGTTAGTCAGGAAGTTATTTCTGACTGGTTTGGCAGGGAATCATGCCGCCGCCAACGCAAAACCACACATCAACCATCGGCGTCCCATCGCAGAAATCCCCCGCCAAATCAGCCACGCAACGAACAGCCAAGCCATAACCATTCGCCGCGCTACCAATCCAGCAGGGGGCCCCCGCGACAAGACACCGGCAGCCAACACACAACTCCCACGTCAGCAGCAGCACGATTTAACAGTTAGTCAGAAATAACTTAATGAAGTATTTGTTGGAGGTGATTTATTGTTTCTTGTTGAACCGTCTCAAATTGCGGCGGTAGCGGTTACTTTCAGGGGGGCTGGGGGGGGGGGGAGGGGCTACGAGGGAGCTGGGAAGGAGGGTGGGGGGAGGGGAGGGATGGCGGGGAGAGGCGGGCGGGCGGGGAGCTGGGGCGGGCGGGCGGGGAGCTGGGGCGGGAGGGCGGGGACTGGTTGGGGTTGCGGGCGACTTTCCGGGAGACGGCTCTCATGAGAGAGTCGTCCGAGGGGAGGTCCTCCGAGAATCGGCTCTCCGCTGGTGCTGGGGAGGCCGGGGAGGCGGGGCCTGAGTCGGTGTTCGACTCGGCTGGTTGGGCTGGGGAGCGCGGTGCCGGTGGATCAGCGGCAACGGCGCCTTCGAGGTCCGACAGAGATGCCTCGGGGAGCTGGGGTGGTGGTCGGGGGGTCTGTCGGTTGGGGGGTCTGGCGGGAGGCCGGTGGGGTGGGGGGAGGTTCCGGGAGGTGGGAGGGGCGGCCAAGCGCCGGGGGCGAGACCTGGGCTGAGAGAGGTGGAGGGCGGGGCGTCCGGTGGGCGCCGACTGTCGCCGCGCTTCAAGCGCTCTGTCTCGCGAGCGAGACCCCAGGCCAAACACCGGCGGTCCCAGGCCGGGTGGGCCTGGTCGCACGAGGCGCAGCGTGCTGCGCGCATGCACCCTTCGGTGCCGTGCTCGCCAGCGCACCGACCACAGGTGGCGGTGCGCACCCGGCAGGTCCACTTGAGGTGGCCGTAGTGCCAGCACTGCTGACACTGCCGGGGGGGGGGGGGGGGCGGGATCCACTCCCTGACGGGGGCAGCCACGTACCCACAGTGGATGTGGGTCGGCAGCTCCTTGCCTCGGAAGCGGAGCCGAATCAGCGGGTTGGGCTGATCGGGTCGCCGCTTCGATGGCGACAGGCGAGTCACCTCGCACACCCCTTGGTGTGCGAGTTCCCGGAGGAGATCGTCCTCCGAGAGCTCGGCCACGTCTGGGCACCATGCCAGACCCTCCACGGAGTTGAGGTGCGCCGGGGCCTCCACGGCGACCCTCACTCCGATGAAGGTGGTCCGTCCCATGACACTGACGTTCTGTTGGGACGTCAGTGTCTCGATCAGGAGTGCTCCCGATCGAATGGGTTTGGCGCTGGCTACGTCGCCACAGATGGCGACCAGCCAGCGCCGGACCTGGAACGGGTTGACATTCCTAAATGGAATGCCATCCGCTCGCCACATAAGGAGGCAAGCGGGCCCGTCCGGGGGGTGGGGTCGGGGGGAGCCGTGCTCAATGGCAGTTGCTTAGTTACGATGGACCCGTTTGGGGGGCGTTACCCCGTGCTACTGCGCTTGCGTGAATTCCGATGGCCGGCAGCGGCTGCGATGGTACAGGGACTCTGGCTCTGACCGCCGTCCACGCCGGACCGCTTGCCGGCGTGGACATCAAAATACCAATATAACTAACAACGTGAGAAGAAAGTCTGTCTGAGAGAGTGAAGTGATTCGGCCTAGAGAGAGAGAGAGAGAGACTATCACGAGCCACGAACTATATTCAGTAGCGACAGGGGGATACCTCGTTACAAATTGGTGTCGTTCTCCCCGGATATCGTCGGGCAAAATTCTTCAGACTTCTACACGACTACTTCTTCTGTTCTTCTGGACTTCTTAGATTTCTGGCGACTACCTCTACACGTCTTCAAGTATTAAAGGACGTCTAACAGTGAGCCAAATCCTTTTTTATCCTTAAAACAATCTCGCTTTCATTCTTTTTTTTTTACTTGTTGGCTGTGTTGTGTTGTGTAATATTTTTTTATTTTTTATTTTGTGAACTTGTTTTCTTGTTGAGTGAAAATGGATGTGACAGCGGCGTTACAAAGTGTGGTTCAAGAGATAAGAGTAGGAGCGCTAACTAAACATGTTCGTACATACCATGGGGAAGGGGCTTCAAAATTCTACAACTGGCTTACAGACATGGACCAACTATCCAATACTGTTGACTCGGACCGGATGTGTGTCATGGCTACGATGACACTCGGGGGGGGGGGACTGCGGGGCTATATGCCGCACGACTAACCAGTACACCTATCACATGGACAGACCTAAGGAAAAACCTAAGGGAGAGATTTGGAGAGGCGGACAACCCCCGTCTGTGCAAGGAAAAACTTCGAAACACGAAGCAGCACAAGGGAGAGAGTGTCCAAAATTACGCCGAAAGGCTTCGTGCCGCCGCTAAGGACGTATTTGACGACTTAGACACGACAGACGCTCGGGACGTACTAGTAGACACCTTTCAGAGAGGACTTCGGGACGACAAACTGGCCAGACAAATCATTAGGAAAAACTGTAAGGACTTGGGGACGGCGGAACAAACGGCTCTAAAGGAGTCCCAAACGGACAAAATGTTCCATCTGTACAGACGGGACGGTGACACAGAGGAACCAATGGACGTGGACGGGGTACACAGAGACGAGGTTGCGGAACTGCGGAAAAAGGTAGGTGAACTTCAAAAACAGGTAGATGACTCAAAACGAACTCCAAACCGTCAACAAAACACCCAAAACACCCCTCACCACACAAGCAACGCACCACGTTACCGACAGCCACCAAACACAGCACCACAGTACAGACAACCGACATATACACCACGAAGACAGACACACCAAGTGACAGCCGGACCATACCCGTACTCATACCCTCCGCCACTGCCACACAGGTACACAACACCTCCACCACCACCACCACAAACACAAACGCACAGGTGGACCCCTGACGGTCGGCCAATCTGCGACCGATGCCACAGAGTGGGTCATGTTCACCGGTTTTGCCGCATGGGAAACTAAAACGGGCCCCCGGACACGGACCTTCCGGACAGGCCCCCAAAAACGGTGGTCCTTCAGACTTCGATTCATCCAAGAGAAATCACCCACAAAACCCACAAATCGCACGTGTTCAGGTGAAACCTGACACACCAATGTGCTGGCTTCATTTAGGTAGTAGGAAAACATATGCGTTAGTTGATTCAGGTGCCGACATCTCATTAATTTCAAAGGAAACGTTTGACAAAATTCCCCGAAAACACATCCGCGATTTTTCAACGACAGACTGTATTCCTCTGCAATCTGTATCTGGTCACAGACTGATAAATTTTGGAACCGCCACTCTTCAGGTGAGTATTTCTGGATTTGATCAACCATATAAATTTCAAATAGTAGAGGGACTGAAAAACCAATGCATCCTGGGAACTGATTTTCTGACGGACTTTTCTGCTCAACTTGACTTTGGGCACAAAACATTAAACCTGGGAGGCTACATCATTCCACTTCGACCCAAAAAACTTGCCTGTCATTCCGCAACGTCTCTCATCCGACTGTCTCAACCGGTCACTGTCAGTGCTCAGTCATATGTCGAAATTCCCGCCAACATAAATCGAGAGCAGCTCATGGGTCAGGACTGTTTGGTACAGCCTCTCAACAACGTTCCTATTTTTGGTGATGAACCTGGGTTTTGCTTGGTTACCAGTGTCAGTAAAGTTTCTGAAACTCGAAAGATAGCAGTCATGATTGTGAACGAGACTGGCAGGGATTTCACAATACCCGCTCGTTCTGTGATAGGAATAGCCGAAGTTTTGGAGGATAGTGAATCATGCATTTCCTCTATCAGTGAACAAACCCAAAAATCGGCAGAACCTGAGGACATCTCAGAAAGTCAGAAGGCTGACCTGTCTCATGTGTCGGAAGCACAACGTCAAAAACTAGAGGAGTTGTTGGAACGAAACAACGACTTGTTTGCTAAAACTGACTGTGATTTAGGAAGAACCCATCTGGTAAAAGCAAAAATTGACACAGGAGATCATCCTCCGATTAAACAAGCCCCGTACCGGTTACCTTTTAGTCAAAGACAGATGGTTCAAGAACATATAGATGCGATGCTAAAAGCTGGAGTCATTTCACCCAGTCAAAGTCCGTGGGCGAGTCCTATTGTTATTGTGGACAAGAAAGATGGTTCAAAAAGATTTTGTGTTGATCTGCGAGCTCTGAACCGAATTACCAAGAAAAACAGCTACCCTCTCCCAAGAATTGACGATGTTCTAGCCTCGCTCGACGGATCAAAATATTTTACTAGTCTCGATCTAAAGTCTGGTTATTGGCAAATTGCCATGGAGGAAGAGTCAAAGGAAAAGACTGCGTTTACCTGTTTTGCGGGATTATATGCCTGGAATGTCCTTCCGTTCGGCGCTGTGAATGCGCCTGCCATTTTCTCGGAATTGATGAATGAGGTTTTGAGGGGAACCCTACATAAATTTACTGAGGTCTACCTTGATGACATATTAATTCATTCTAAGACTTTTGAGGAACATATGGAGCACATTGAAGCTGTCTTTTCACGTCTGAGAAATGCTGGACTAAAACTGAAAGTGTCGAAGTGTGATTTTCTGAAGAGTGAAGTAAACTATTTAGGACATGTTGTATCAGAAAATGGGATCAAACCCGACCCGGAAAAAGTGGAAGCACTCCAACAACTGGAACCACCGACAGACGTCCGTGGAATTCGTTCTTTTATCGATATGACCGGTTATTATCGCAGATTTATTCCAAATTATGCAAAAATTGCAAAACCATTGACAGAGCTGACACAAAAGAACAGGATTTTCTACTGGACAGAGGAATGTCAAAATTCGTTCGAAGCATTACGGCGAGCCCTTACTGAGGCTCCTATTTTAGCTTATCCAGACATTAGTAAGCCATATAAATTATACACTGATGCCTGTGGTTACGCCATTGGAGGCGTTTTGGTACAAGAAACTGACATGGGTGAACGTGTTATTCAATACCTTTCGCATCAATTAAACGAAACTCAACAGCGTTGGCCAATTATTGAGAAGGAGGCGTACGCCATTGTTTATTGTGTGCAAAAGTTCCGTCCGTATTTACTGGGTTCAAAATTTACTATCATGACTGACCATAAACCGCTACAACATTTGTTCACCAGTGAAATGAAGAACGCTAAAATTCAACGTTGGGCGATTTTATTGAGTGAATACGGAGGAGATGTGAGCTACATACGAGGTAGCCAAAATGTGGTAGCTGATGCATTGTCTCGCTTTGGCCCAGGAATGGCGACCCGTGAGTCGTCAAATGGCCCCACTGATTACGTGAGCCTGCAGGAAGAGGAAAGCGAAAAAGGACAATGTTATGTAAATAGTGTACAAAAACCTAGCGTGAATGTTATCGACTCAGATCACGCACCTGTAGTGCAGCTGGAGAAAGATGTCGCATGTGAGGACCGTGGAGAGGAGGAAAACAAGGAGAAGTTTCGAGCATTTCTGAAAGACCATCCTGATTTTCAAACCATCCAGGCTGGGGACGCTGAGATTCAGCGTATTCTAAAAAATTTGGAGGACCCGAGTCATTCGAATCATGCTGAAATTTCAAAACATTATGTATTGGAAGATGGACTTTTGTATAGAGTTTCTGAGCATTCAAAATGTGGACGTTTTGTGGGCTTACAATTAGTTATCCCGGAGTTCTTGCAAAAACCATTGATAGATGAAATACACGCAGGATATTTCGGAGGTCACCTAGGTGTGGATAAAACGTATGATAGACTCCGATCTCGCTATTATTGGTCTGGCATGTATCGTGATGTTGTGGTGTTCTTGCAAGACTGTGCTGCTTGCAACATGCGGAAACTGCGCCGTGAACGGCCACCGCTACAGAAAATGCAAATTCCCAAGTACCCTTTTGAACAGATTGCTATTGACACCTGTGGACCATTTCCTGAGAGTTACAACGGAAACAGATACATCATTAACGTCATTGATTTATTTTCTGGCTGGCCTGAGTCTTTTGCGACTAAATCTAAAAGTGCTGAAACTGTCGCTCAAATTCTTATGGAGCATATCATTCCTCGACATGCTTGTCCGCGCATTATTGTTTCTGACAATGGAACAGAATTCTGCAACGCTGTAATCGATCAAATTGCTGCATTTTTCAACATTAAACATATTAGAACTTCTGTCTATCCCCCGCAGTCAAACGGGAAGTGTGAACGGTACAATCGTGCACAAAACGACATGTTAGCGAAATTAGTAGATAGAACTCAACGGAATTGGGATACAAAGATACCTTCTATTTTATCAGCTTATCGAACTGCCAAAAATGAAACTACAAAATTTAGTCCATTCCTTGTTCTCTATGGTCGTGATCCTGTCCTACCAGTGGATACTCTTTTGTCGCCAAAATACCGTTACCATGGGGACGAGTATGTCCCATCTATGCTTGAAACCATGCACAATGCTCATCATCACGTTCAACACAATTTGGAGAACAGTCACGAAAAGAACCGAGCGTATTATGACAAAAAAGCGAAACCTATCAATATTAATGTGGGGGATATGGTTTATTTTAGAGATCCTTCGGAAACTGCTACTTCAAAACTGGCTTCTAAATGGAAACCGTTTTATCGAGTGATTAAGGCATTGAGTGATGTAACCTTTGTGATAAAAAATCAACTGTCTGGACACACAAAAGTAGTCAACGCAATCAATCTTCGGCGAGTAAAATCAGAAAACGTTTGGAAAAACCTTACCGACCACCCATCACACATTGACAGCAAATATCAGGAAAAATCGGCCAAGCAAAAATCGCACATACCCATCAGAGTTCAACCCTCCAGAGACGCAAAGTTCTCTGCTGGACCCGAACCTTTTGAACTTTCGGAACCTTGCTACGTGCCGGTAAGTAAGCCTCAACTGACCACAACGATTTCGGACGAGATCGAACCTCCTCAGGTAAGTGACAAAACAGATGACCAAGAAAAATCGGACGACCGACAAAACGATCAAACCACCGACAAACCAACTGACCAAGCAGACGATTCCATTATCGTAAACCCGTCTGAGCTACCAGACATTCCTAAGCTGGCGACTCTGACTTTTCATCTGACGACGACTTACCTTTAGCTGACTTACAAAGACGATGTAAACGACAGCACGTTTCAGACTCAGACAGTGAGGACAACTTACCCCTTTCAAAACTCGCAAAACGTTTACAGAAAAGTACGGAAGCGGAAGCCGAAACTACTAGTGAACCTGTTAAAAGACCGCTTACTCGTGACGAATCACCCCCTTCAGGAACAGAAGCAAAAAGTCCCCCTGAAAAATATTCTAGACATACGCTATCTGATTTCGAATCTGATTTCTCTGAATCTGAAGTATTTGAGGTAGACGGCAAAGGTGCATGCATGAGTGTGAATGTGACTAACCCGAGTAAGTCTGTGCTTCTGGCAAAGTTGATGGACCAGCAGACAAAGTTGATAAGCCTGTTTGAAAAGTTATAGAGCAGTGAGTTTTGTTGGCCAGTGTGCCAAATATTCTGTGTTTTATGAGAATGGAGCAGTGAGTTTTGTTGGCCAGTGTGCCAAATATTCTGTGTTTTATGAGAATGGGGCAGTGAGTTTTGTTGGCCAGTGTGCCAAATATTCTGTGTTTTATGAGAATGGAGCAGTGAGTTTTATTGGCCAGTGTGCCACATTGTAATATTATGCTTTTGGCTAGTGTGCCAAATATTCTGTGTTTTATGAGAATGGGAAGATTTAGAGTATTGGGAATTCGTGTTTGTATGCCGATTGGAGGTACCTGCGGAGAGGAAGTGTGCACAGTTTAAAAAGGGTAGACCCGCTACGGGACCCTAAAGGCTAATGGCGACTGATCACCGTCATTTTGTTTAAACCAGTGTGTTCTGTTTTGATGTACTGTACTAACCTCATTGTCATTGTTGTTATATTTACGTATGTTTGTGTATGGTTGCAGATTGGAAGCGAGAATGTTTTATCCAGCCCTGCTCACCCCATTACTACTACTCGCATTTATTCCGACGGCAACGACGAACGTGATTTTTCTGCCCAGAGGTCAGTTCGTTCCAAGCTACAACCATTGGACAATTCATCTACCTATCGACACTCGAACACCGGGTTACCTTCGCTCAAAAACTAAATTATCACATAGAACTATTCAAAACCCAGTTTGCAAACGCTATAACGAAACATAACCAGGACATACGCCAAGACATACCCGATGCACTTTGGACCAAATTCCTAACAGAATATGAACTGCTTAACAAAGAGATGAGTGTGACCCTGTCCGTATTGCAACATTTCCATGACCCAAGGACCCGCTCCAAACGCGCCTTGCTTCCTTTTGTTGGGGATGCCCTGTCTTACCTATTTGGCACTGCGACCTCAAAAGACCTAGATGAAATACTGTCTCGTGTGAACGACCTGTCTGACGCTCAAACTGACATACTGGCTGTGATGGAAGATTCTGTGACCTTGATAAACCAGACTATAGTTGACATAAATGACAACAGACGAACCCTGAACCGACTGGTCAATGTGACCCACGCGCTAACGACCCACATGACGTTCCTTAAAGACACGCTGATTGATCAGTACACCGCTTCCATTGTCAATACTAAAATGGATACTGTTTTCCTTGACCTTATCACTGCCGTGAAAGATTTCCGGGACGAAGTTCTGAACCTAGAAACCATCCTAAGTCTGGCCGAAAATGGCATAATATCCCGTTCTCTTCTGCCGCCGAGCCAGTTTCAAAGTGTACTCATTGACATCCAAAAATCACTGCCAACTTCCGTTCAATCCTACACAGATTCACGACTACTATACGAATATTCATTCTAAAGTGACCCGAGGTCACTCTGGTGTCCATGTCCTGCTGACCATTCCGCTCCTGTCAGTCGCCGATCATTTCACCGTCTACCAAATTTGCAATGTCCCCGTACCGAAACAGGAACAAAACCAACCGCTACTGGCAAACTACGAAATCCCCGGAACCAAGTTCGTAGCCCTATCCGACGATTCGCTCAAGTTTGTGGAAATTGATGACCACGACATGAACGTCTATCTACGACGCCGACTGCCTTTTTGTCCCCTGAGACAGCCCGTTTTGAATGTGCAAACCTCAACCCTATGTATTCCCGCACTCCTGACGAATCAGACGGACAAAGTCTCCAAAAACTGCGAAAAGACTATTCGTGTGCAGCAAACTGACCCGACTGCGAAATATTTAGGAAACGGTAACTGGCTAATAATTAGTGCTGACTCAACGGACATTGACATTCGCTGTAAAAATGGCACACGTGTGAAACCGTCTGTTACCCTGACCACTGTGTCCCCGCTGACTCTTGTGACCCTTGACCTGGGATGCAGTGCGTTCAACCAATACTTTCAGCTCCCGATCCGTTTCGGAAAAGATTCTTTCCTGACTCTGTACCAGTTAACCTATTTTAACCTCACACTCCATGTCACCGATATCTGGCAACACATCCATTCCGATCTCGGACTCAACAATATGACCCTGGGAACCTCTCTTAAAATGCTACCGCCCTCATAATCCAGAACTGTCACCGTCTCTTTGTTAAAGGCACACATTAACGACATTCGGTTACGTGCTAAGTGGCATTATAAAACTGTCGTGCCGGGCGTGTCTGTCAGTGTGTGTGTTCTACTCGTTCTGGGTATTATCTATTGTATGTATCGGTACTGGTGTTCGAGGCAACCGACTATCCTAACCCAGTGTTTTCCTATCCCTCCTGAAGCCGGCTCAGGCACAGCAGACGACTCTCCGACATGTCAAGACGCAACGCCATCAACTCTAATCGACCCGACCCGACCTGTGCACCGACCGACCCAGCTCACAAGTCCGACGACAAAGATAGACCCTGACACCCCGCGCTCCCTCTCCTGGCTGACAACAACGAAACGCTGACGCTGACGCTGACGCTGACGCTGACGCTGACGCTGACGCTGACGCTGACGCTGACGCCCGTATCATCATTACAGACACGGCAGCACTGCCTGCGCTGAGCTCACGTCCGTTGGGTGGCCGACTGCCATCTGACGACCGCTGAGCTCACACCCGTTGGATAGCCGACCGCTATCCGATGACCGCTGAGCCGACATCCGTTGGATAGCCGATTGCTATCCGATCCGTGTAACTGCGCCACCGCTGACGCCATGACCGACGACCGGTGATGCCGGTCCCTCCGGATGGACAATGGACTTCGACCCGGTACGACGTCGACATGAAGTAAGAGATGACGCGCTGAACGACCTGGCGTACTGAGAGAACGCGAGACGGTACCTCACCAAGTACCTGTGCTCGTTCTCCCAGCAGCCGCGCATCGCTCCGTCTGTGTTCATCTGCAGACCAGGGAGTAATGCGGGCGACGGACTGACGGACAATCGGAGACGTTAAACATAGGATGCTCTGCGTGCGATGGTGCTGCCACCTGGTGACCACTGCAATCTATACGGGCGACGCTGCGTTCGAATGACTATTCGAGATTGGAAGTAAGGAACGTTGAGTGTTAACTGTCGAGTGACTGGATGCGATGAACGTTGAGTGAGTTTGGTTTGGTAATGTTGCTTGGTTAATGTCGAATTGTTTTGGGAGCGTTATGACGTGTTCACTTGTGCCGTGATGTGATAACTGATCTGTGTTGGTGTTTGTGAGGTATACTATTAGTTGTGGTGTTTAAGTAGATTGTTTGTGTGTGTGTGTTGAAACATTGTGAATCGGACTTCAACCACGCCCAATAGTATGACGCAGAAAATTTCGAGTAAAAGCAGAAATTTATGCGAAGGACCTTGCGTTGTGATGTAACGGTGTGGTTATTTCCACACCTGAATAGTCCACCGTGACGTCACAATGGCAGTTGTTTTTTTTTTTTTTTTTTTTTTTTTTTTTTTACCCGGACCGGCCTATAGCCATATCCCGGGTTTGGGGAAAGTACTTCTGGCAATTTGCCAGGCAAAGAGTTACGTTAGTCGGTTTATGGGAACCCGAGCAAAAAAGGGAATAGGGTAGCTATTTTACGTTAAGTGAATTCTTCACAGTAAATCTAAAGTCTATCTTACGTTAAGTATTTCGTTCAAAGTCAAAGTTAAAATAAAACACGAGACACATACATACACAATATATTTCATACACACACAGAACAGAATACTTGTACAGTGTCAGAGTTGATGGAGCCGTGGGGTGCCGTCATTGCAACAGCGGGAGACTGTTGCCAGTCTCCCTAGCTCCGGCGCCTCGGCGAGACCTGGTTGTGGGGTGTGTTTAGCTGGGCGAAAAGTCCTAAATAATAAAAAACCCAGCGTCTAAGGCAAAGGGGAAAAACCTGCGCGGTGGGCCAAAAATGCGCAAGGCAAAAAACCCCTGTTATATTTGTTTAGCTAAACGTGTTTGGTAGAAATAATCTAAGAGGGGACCTATCAATACAAGATAACTATCACCTAACAGTGTAAAAAAGGTTTGACAGGGTGGATACTGCACCGCAGCGCAGTGGACACTGCACCGCAGCGCAGCAGCCACCACACCGCGGCGCAGCATCGGCGAGTGATCTGGTTTGGCAGGGAATCATGCCGCCGCCAACGCAAAATCGCACATCAGCCATCGGCGTCCCATCGCAGAAATCCCCCGCCAAATCAGCCACGCCACGAAGAGCCACGGCCAGAAACCCTCGCCGCGGGGCAGAGATCCGGCAGGGGGCCCCCGCAACAAGACACCGGCAGCCAACGCGCAACCCCACGTCGGCAGCAACATGATTTAATATACTGCACCGCAGCGCAGCGGACACCACACCGCAGCGCAGTGGAGTGAGCACCGCACCGCAACGCAGCGGCCACCACACCGCAGCGCAGCATCGGCATATGTTATCAGGGGCGGGTGTTCAATACTCGGCTTTGGCAAGAGCGGAGCAGAGGGGAGAGGAGGGTTGGGAGGAGCATTACGTTAAGAAATGAACAACGAATTCCAATGGAACCTTTCGTTGCGAGACTGATTTGACAGGGAATCATGCCGCCGCCAACGCAAGACCGCACATCTACCATCGGCGTCCCATCGCTGAAATCCCCCGCCGAATCAGCCGCGCGACGAATTTCGCCGCGCGGCCGAGATCCAGCAGGGGGCCCCCGTAACAAGACACCGGCAGCCAACAAGCAGCCCCACGTCGGCTGCAGCGTGATTTTAACATAATTTAACATGCTGCACCGCAGCGCAGCGGACACTGCACCGCAGCACAGCAGCCACCGCACCGCGGCGCAGCATCGGCGTGTGATCTGGTTTGGCAGGGAATCATGCCGCCGCCAACGCAAAATCGCACATCAGCCACCGGCGTCCCATCGCAGAAATCCCCCGCCAAATCAGCCACGTCACGAACAGCACCGGCCATTCGCCGCGCGGCCGAGATCCAGCAGGGGGCCCCCGCAACAAGACACCGGTAGCCAACCCGCAACTCCCGCGTCAGCAGTAACCTGATTTAACAGTTAGTCAGGAAGTTATTTCTGACTGGTTTGGCAGGGAATCATGCCGCCGCCAACGCAAAACCGCACATCAACCATCGGCGCCCCATCGCAGAAATCCCCCGCCAAATCAGCTACGCAACGAATCAGCCAAGCCATAACCATTCGCCGCGCTACCAATCCAGCAGGGGGCCCCGCAACAAGACACCGGCAGCTAACACGCTACCCCACGTCGGCAGAAACCTGATTTAGCGACCAATTTGACAGGGAATCATGCCGCCGCCAACGCAAAATCGCTCATCTACCATCGGCGTCCCATTTCAGAAGTCCCCCGCCAAATCAGCCACGTCACGAACAGCGCAGGCCATTCGCCGCGCGGCCGAGATCCAGCAGGGGGCCCCCGAAACAAAACACCGGCAGCCAACACGCAATTTCCACGTCAGCAGCAGCACAATTTAAAGGTTAGTCAGAAACAACTGAATGAAGTATTTGTTGGAGGTGATTTATTATTTCTTGTTGAACCGTCTCAAATTGCGGCGGTAGCGGTTACTTTCAGAGGGGCTGGGGTGGGGGGGGCTATCCGGTATTATAGGGCGAGGGAGCTGGGAAGGAGGCTGGGGGGAGGGGAGGGATGGCGGGGAGAGGGACCGACTGTCTTCAGAGAGAGGAGGAGGGTGGGAGGTTGGGAGTTGGCGGGTGACGGCTCTGATTAGAGAGGCGTCAGAGTCCTCAGCGTCAGCGTCAGCGTCAGCGTCGGAGGACTCGACAGGGGACTCCGCCAGAGATTCGGCGGGGGTGGGAGTGAGTGCCGCTGGGACACTGCCAGAGTCCAGAAGGGACTCGGCTGAGATGGGGTGGGGCTCGGCCTGCTCTGCCGTCGGTGGGAGTGGGCACTGCCGCCGCTGTGACGGGGCAGGCGGTGGCGCCGGTGGGGTGGACCCACTTGAGGTCCGACGGGTGGGCGCGGGTGGGGTTCGGTGGGATGGGGGCAGCGGGGGCCAGACGCTGGGGGCCAGCGCTGGGATGGGAGGTGGGGTGGGGGGGACCGCCTTGCGGGCCCGGGTCTGCTCGGCGGCTAGCGCTCGGGCAGGGCAGTCACGGGACCATGCGGGGTGGGCGGCCCCGCACGACACGCAGCGAGTGGCTGCGGTGTCGCCACCGACACATTGGGCTGTGTCGTGCGTCTCGGCGCACTTTCCGCAGATGGACTGGCGGGCGTGGCACTGACGCTGGTGGTGGCCAAACCGCCAGCAGGCTCTGCACTGCAGTGGCCCTTGCGTCCACTCCTTTACTGTGACTACTATGTAGCCACAGTAGATGCGTTCCGGGAGCTGTAAGCCCCGGAAACGCAGCCGGACCATGGGGTTGGGGCCTGGTCGCTTAGACCGCATCCGGACCACTTCTGTCACCCCCTGAGTCACTAGCTCCTGGAGGAGCACGGTCTCAGTCAGATTGCTGACTTCGGGGCACAGGATGAATCCCTGGCAGGAATTCATGTGGTCCGGGGCCGTCACCTCACAAGCCTTGTCCATGAAAGACGGGATGGCTAGGAGGGTGGCAGTCTGCTGGCCAGACAGGGTCTGAACCAGCAGAGCGCCGGAACGGATGGGGCGCGCGCTGGCCACCTCTCCGCAGAGGGCGACCAGTTGGCGGCGCACCGCGAACGGGTTGGAGTACCTCATGGTAACTCCGTCCTTCCTCTGAATGAGGAGGAGAGCAGGCCCGTCGGGTGGCGAGGTGTTGGGGGGGAGCCAAGCACCGGGTCGGTCCAGGCGAGGCTCCCGAGGGGAGCCGGGGGGTCCAGAAGGACCGTCCGGGGGGGCAGACCCCTGAAGGGGGTCGGGTGGCTTCGGAAGGAAGCCGGGGGGTGGCCGCGCGCCGGGACGGGAAGGGAGAGACTCCTGAAGGGGGCCGGGCGGGGGGGTCGCCATGAGGGGACGGAGGGGCGGGGAAGTTGCCATGAGGGGGCGGAGGGGCGGGGAGGTCGCCATGACCGGAGGAGGGAGGGGAAAGTTTAATTAATAACCTAAATTACGTTAACGTGGCACACACGGCAGAACGTGTTGCCAGCTGCAATTAATCTACAGAATGAAGCGGGTTCTCTACCTTGCAAATTGTGGAAATTACGTTACCTACTTAAAAATATCTAAAGGCTACCTATCTAAGGGTCTAACGACCCTGCCACAAGCACGTGGACAGGGTCCCGCACCCGGAAGCGGTGGAGAGCTGGAGAAGGCTGGCTAGAAGGCGTCCGTAGGTCCGATGTCGATGAAAGGATCGCTGGCAGTTGCTTAGTTACGATGGACCCGTTTTGGGGGCGTTACCCCGTGCTACTGCGCTTGCGTGAATTCCGATGGCCGGCAGCGGCTGCGATGGTACAGGGACTCTGGATCTGACCGCCGTCCACGCCGGACCGCTTGCCGGCGTGGACATCAAAATACCAATATAACTAACAACGCGAGAAGAAAGTCTGTCTGAGAGAGTGAGAGAGTGAAGTGATTCGGCCTAGAGAGAGAGAGAGACTATCACGAGCCACGAACTATATTCAGTAGCGACAGGGGGATACCTCGCTACACATCGGCATTAGGGAGACACGACAGCCCATCAGTTCCCAATGATGCAACTGTATAAAATATAGTTAAAATTAATCAAACTTAAATAGAAAACGTAAAACAACTCAGCAATAGAAATTGAAGTGGCTTAAATTCGTGTAGTTTTTTTTTGGGGGGGGGATTTTTAGGACAGGACTATAAGCGTTTGTGGTCAGCCAGTGTACCCAGTAACTTTGAGCTCGTGGTCACGCCCCTAATGATCCCATCTTTCCTTCACAAACTTCTGTAGAATGCCTTACATCATTGTGATCGTCTATTTCCTGCTCTTCGTAAAGCTTGCGACATATTCTGTCTGGTCCTGTTAACTGACTGGGAGCCGTTCTCATGCGCTATCAGTGGCGCCTGATTTATCAGCAGATCTCGTGCTGCCGGGAACCGTGAACCTGACATTCGCTGCATAGTGTATCTGTGCTACCGCTGCAGGTGTTAATTCTCACCCCCCCCCCCCACACACCCACCCACTTCCGACTGCGCCACCACCAGCAAATGCCGCCCAGGGGACACACTGAGGTGTGTGATGACTGATGAGCCGACACGCGGCTGGTGCTCGGCACGGTGTGATGACCCGGGGGTATGTGGGGACCGAGGAACCCACCGTCGCTGCCCTGTGTGCCCCGACAGTAGCAGGCTACACCATCTGAGCTGCTAAGACGTGCTCAGTATAGTCGCTAAGCTGGCGGCGCGGAGCTGCGATAACGTCAACTCTCAGCTTCCGGGTATGGGGCGGGTGTGGGTGGCGGCCAGCTGAAGATAGTGGCTGACACACCGAGCCGAGGGCAAGCCGGGGGGCGGGCTGTGTTAGCACCAGTACACCGCCAGGTCGGCCGGCCGAGTCGCGCCTCAGGTGTGGTCACGTCCGCCGCTGTCACACGGTGTTCTCTGGAGCTCTCCGCAACAGTAACAATGCGTCTGGCTGTCGGCATTCTCCTCATACTCGGTCAGTGAAATAGCTTATCCACGACTGCGTTGTCTTGTTTTGTCATTTTACATTGAGTTGCCTGCTTCAGTCGCATTATCACCATGTACGCTAAGGTTAATGTGCAGACCAGTTGTGGCACTACTGTTGCAGGTATTGCTGCGTTAATCGTTGAGTATATCTCCAAATCGTGTCAATACACAAGCATATACCTATTCAATCGTTCTGCGAGGGCCCTCAGGTCAAGCTGTCTGACTGTTGCTCCTTGTCGCTGTACTGTCGTGCAGTTCCTCGACTGGTCGCTGTGTCTGTGACTGTTGCTCCTTGTCGCTGTACTGTCGTGCAGTTCCTCGACTGGTCGCTGTGTCTGTGACTGTTGCTCCTTGTCGCTGTACTGTCGTGCAGTTCCTCGACTGGTCGCTGTGTCTGTGACTGTTGCTCCTTGTCGCTGTACTGTCGCGCAGTTCCTCGACTGGTCGCTGTGTCTGTGACTATTGTTTCTTGTCGCTGTACTGTCGTGCAGTTCCTCGACTGGTCGCTGTGTCTGTGACTGTTGCTCCTTGTCGCTGTACTATCGTGCCCAGTTCCCCGACTGGTCGCTGTGTCTGTGACTATTGTTTCTTGTCGCTGTACTGTCGCGCAGTTCCTCGACTGGTCGCTGTGTCTGTGACTGTTGCTCCTTGTCGCTGTACTGTCGCGCAGTTCCTCGACTGGTCGCTGTGTCTGTGACTATTGCTTCTTGTCGCTGTACTGTCGCGCAGTTCCTCGACTGGTCGCTGTGTCTGTGACTATTGTTTCTTGTCGCTGTACTATCGTGCAGTTCCTCGACTGGTCGCTGTGTCTGTGACTGTTGCTCCTTGTCGCTGTACTGTCGCGCAGTTCCTCGACTGGTCGCTGTGTCTGTGACTATTGTTTCTTGTCGCTGTACTGTCGCGCAGTTCCTCGACTCGTCGCTGTGTCTGTGACTATTGTTTCTTGTCGCTGTACTATCGTGCAGTTCCTCGACTGGTCGCTGTGTCTGTGACTGTTGCTCCTTGTCGCTGTACTGTCGTGCAGTTCCTCGACTGGTCGCTGTGTCTGTGACTATTGTTTCTTGTCGCTGTACTATCGTGCAGTTCCTCGACTGGTCGCTGTGTCTGTGACTGTTGCTCCTTGTCGCTGTACTGTCGCGCAGTTCCTCGACTGGTCGCTGTGTCTGTGACTATTGTTTCTTGTCGCTGTACTGTCGCGCAGTTCCTCGACTGGTCGCTGTGTCTGACTGTTGCTCCTTGTCGCTGTACTATCGTGCAGTTCCTCGACTGGTCGCTGTGTCTGTGACTGTTGCTCCTTGTCGCTGTACTGTCGCGCAGTTCCTCGACTGGTCGCTGTGTCTGTGACTGTTGCTCCTTGTCGCTGTACTATCGCGCAGTTCCTCGACTGGTCACTGTGTCTGTGACTATTGTTTCTTGTCGCTGTACTATCGTGCAGTTCCTCGACTGGTCGCTGTGTCTGTGACTATTGTTTCTTGTCGCTGTACTGTCGCGCAGTTCCTCGACTGGTCGCTGTGTCTGTGACTGTTGCTCCTTGTCGCTGTACTGTCGTGCAGTTCCTCGACTGGTCGCTGTGTCTGTGACTATTGTTTCTTGTCGCTGTACTATCGTGCAGTTCCTCGACTGGTCGCTGTGTCTGTGACTATTGTTTCTTGTCGCTGTACTGAAGCGCAGTTCCTCGACTGGTCGCTGTGTCTGACTGTTGCTCCTTGTTGCTGTACTATCGTGCAGTTCCTCGGCTGGTCACTGTGTCTGACCTCGACTGGTCGCTGTGTCTGACCGTGCTCGTGCCGCCCGCGCGGCAGCTTCAGCGGCCCCCGGCTGGGCCGTGCCCCGCCCCGGTGCCGGTACCGCGCGAACCGGCCCCTGCCGCACGGTACCGGCACGGCGATACCGGCACGGTACCGGCACGGCGGTGATCCACGGCGAGACGGCCGCGCGGGGCGAGTTTCCGTGGCAGGCGCAGCTGAAGCGCGACGGAGCGCACATCTGCAGCGCGGCCCTCGTGTCCGAGCTGTGGCTGGTGACGGCTGCCCACTGCCTGACGCCCAACCTCGATACTGCAGCGTACCAGGTAAGCCGGGCATCAACAGGCTGCAGTGGTAAGCCGGGTGTTCTCAGGCTGCAGTGGTAAGCCGGGTGTCCTCAGGCTGCAGTGGTAAGCCGGGCATCAACAGGCTGCAGTGGTAAGCCGGGTGTCCTCAGGCTGCAGTGGTAAGCCGGGCATCAACAGGCTGCAGTGGTAAGCCGGGTGACCTCAGGCTACAGTGGTAAACCTGGCATCAACAGGCTATAGTATCTTGGCTACACTATCTTGGACAGAATCATGTATTGTGTGAAAAACAGCATGGCTTCCGCAGAGGACATTCTACTGAAACTGTAATGATGGATTCTTTAAATTTTATCTCATCAAGGATGGATAATGACCATATAACTACCCTACTATCGGCTGACACGTCTCGTGCGTTCGACAGTGTGGAACATGGACGATTGCTGGACGAACTGGGATGGTATGGCGTAGATTGTCATTGGTTTGATGATTGGCTGACAAACATGACCCATAAAATCCAGGGTAGCGACGCTGGCGCACTGCCTGTGACACACGGTGTGGTCCAAGGATCACTTTTAGGCCCAAAACTGTTTTTGATTTTTACTAACGACTTAGCACCACATTTGCCCTATGGCAAGCAGGTCACTTACGCTGACGACGTTCAATTCTTAGATTCCGATTTGGCTGACAATTTGGGTTCTCTAAAACAGCGTGTCAAAAGCACTCTGGAAGTGGCTCTGAACAAGCTACCATTTGCGACCAAAAAGTTACTGATTCAGGCACTCGTGTTCCCTCACATTAATTACTGTTCCACTGTACGGGGAGGATGCTCTACCACCCAAAAGCTTCGCATACAGAGAGCCATCAATTTTGGAGCACGTATCATCACTGGACTGGCCCGACGAGAGCATATCACTCCTGCCCTGGAGGCTCTGGGATGGGAGAGATTCGATGGCATGTTGGAGGAGCGTGATGTGACCATGATTCGCAAACTGATATCGCCTGACCCGCCGCCGGCGCTGGCTCATCTCGTCCAGCGTCGCTCGGATGTGACTATAAGGCGTACTCGTGGCAACTGTGGAGATCAGTTAGAGCTGCCAAAAAATAGAACGGAACGCGCCAGACGCAGTTTTCCGTTTAGGGCTGTCTCCTCATGGAACAGCAGAGACCGCGCAAAGGATGACATGAGAAGTTGAAAGTGACCATCTGCGATGTTGTTGTACTGCAAGTGCCTATTCTAGTATTTTAATCGCTTCTATTGTATACCTTTAATGATAGGACTTCACATGCTGTATTTAGTTAGGTATTTTACTGCCTGTATATGACGAGAGGGCTGAAAACCCATCATTTATGGAGACCTTAATACACTTGACTTGACTTGACTTGACAGTGGTAAGCTGGGTATCCTCAGTAGGGTGTGTCGTCCATCTCAAAATTATATTGGAATATAGCAAAAAGTGGTGCTGATGATTAAAGAAATGAAATCTGAAGAGCTTTTCCCGCTAAGATCAATAATTGGTGAGCGCGAGTCGATTTACTAAGAGACCTTTTCCCAATATGTCGATGGTGGCGCCACCTATATCGCCGGTAGTTCCGAAGCATATTATTACTGTTACATGATGCTGCAGCTACTGTAAGCGATCATAAAAACCTGTTTTAGGGTAGACTGATGCTAACAGATTGAAACTAACCTGAACATGCAAACCAAAGCTGTATTCACTCTATTTCCCAATCAGATGTGCAAAGGCAAAACAACGTATCTCCACCTCATACGCACGGAACACCGACCGCCGGTCTAGCTCAGCTCGGCATTCGGCAGAATGAATTGACAGGCGGTGATGACAGAATGGGCGAGGTTGTGGCGATGGAGCAGGACAGCCGGGTCATCCCCACTTGAAATGGTCGACAGGCTGCAGTCACCCCGATCGATGTAGGATATTAGAGGTTCTGTGGAAAAGTGTTACGAGCTTAGCGTCTTCATAGGAGAAACAGTCCATTATTTAAAGAAAGGAGCTAGAGCCTAGAACATTACCAATATATTGATTCGGGTGGACTAACAACGGAATGGGTGTCGAGACAGGACTTCGTCTTCACGCTGTTTAATTTTTTTTTGTTTCATAGCGACTGAGGAAAAAAGTTTAAGCAATCTTAACTAAGTACATAGCAATTCCGTTTTTTTAGATAAATGTATTGTAATGTACAACTGAGTCAATAATCGATCCCTTGCATTGCATATGAAGGGCGCAGGTCCTGCTTCGAGTTGATGGCCGGGAGGATGCGTCGGTGCTTCAGCCTCGCCGTGATGAGACCGTGCTTTGATTCCTCGCCCAGCACCGAAGAACGTTCCGTCACCATCCTGACGGTCCTCTCCACAGCCTGGGTGTGTACCGGGTAGCGCGGGACAGCAGCTGGGCTTTCAGGATGTCCTGCAGGTCTTTGTTGCTGAGATCTCGCAGGAGCGGTGGCTGCGTCACCTCCGCTGAGCTCCAGTCGATGAGGTCGGCGTACTCTTCAGCTCCGAAGTTGACGTCAGTAAGCTTGAAGCTCCTGACGTCTTGCGTCTCCTGTAGACGCGCAGCACGGAAGAGACAGACGGCCTTCTCCCGGGTCTCCTGGTTGTCGTCAGCGACCATGGCGAGCAGCAGCTGTTCGGGAAGGGCCCAGTACCCGTTCCTTTACACCACCGGTCGGACGATGGTGCCGACACACCTCCAAATACGCCACAGCAGCTATCGGTATCGCCTCCGTCACCCTGCGTGTTATCACTCCCGCCACCCGACGAACCTCCGCCTCCGCCGTGGTCGCCTCTGCAGTCGCCTCTGTTCCAGTTTCCTGGCGAAATGGTCGCCATTAGTGCGGCCCTCCAGTGGCTGGTGGAACGTCTGGACCGGGACCCGGACGACCAGGTGATCCTTTGCACGATCAGCCAGTCGGCGCTGGCGGCCCTGAGACCTAAGCCCTGGTCTGCCCGCTCAGAGCTCGCCGCTGAGAGCAGTTATCTGGCGCGCCCTGCTGGCCGTGGCACAAGAGGCCGCCGGGTTTACCTCATTGGGTACCGTCTCACCGTAAGCTCGCTAACAATGAGAGGACCGATGCGCTGGCCGGGGAGGCGTCGGCGCCACCACAGGAAGGTATAATGGACACCAGGACGGTCCACCGAGCAGCGGCCAGAACCGCGCCGCCGTGCGTCACCGCAAGCTGGCCCCAAGGCCTGGTATCGTGCCTTGACGGGTTCACACGTCCCGCCACTGCACCGGTGACCGGCCTGAACCGGGCCGCGGCTGCCGACGTCCACCAGCTTCGTGCGAGCCACTGCTCCGGGCCTGCCTACTACTTACATCGGATCGGCCGAAACCCTTTCCGGCAGTAACCGCAGTGCGACTCGCTCGGCTGCATGATGGACTGGTGCTTCATCTGCAGGGCTTCACTACTTACATCTCGGAGCACATCCTGCTGAGATGTCCGGCCCTAATGTGTGTCCGGATACGCCTGCTGGGCACCATCTCGCCCAGACCAGAAGACATGCGGAGCGATAGCGTGCGACAGCGACCATGGCGGCCGCTGCCAGGTCCATCCACAAGTCATTCCATTCCAGGTTTTATTGACAAGAAAATCCCGAAATAACACCCTACATATCAGATTTCGATGAAACTATGTTTTAGGGCCGTATATTTACTGGGCCGTATATTTACGCTGTGGCATTTTCAACTTCGTCCATCCAGCGGTTTTCGAGTTTCAGCCTAAAAATAGTGTCGAAAATAGATGGCGCTAGTGTCTGCGGCCGCAAAATGTAGAGGGCGCAGTGATCGAATGTGATCGGCACCCGGCTACAGTGGTAAACCGGGTGTCCTCAGGCTGCAGTGGTAAACCGGGTGTCCTCAGGCTGCAGTGGTATGCCGGGTGTCAACAGGCTACAGTGGTAAGCTGGGTGTCCTCAGGCTGCAGTGGTAAGCCGGGTGTCCTCAGGCTACAGTGGTAAGCCGGGTGTCAACAGGCTACAGTGGTAAGCCGGGTGTCCTCAGGCTACAGTGGTAAACCGGGCATCCTCAGGCTACAGTGGTAAACCGGGTGTCCTCAGGCTGCAGTGGTAAACCAGGTGTCCTCAGGCTGCAGTGGTAAGCCGGGTGTCAACAGGCTACAGTGGTAAGCCGGGTGTCCTCAGGCTACAGTGGTAAACCGGGCATCCTCAGGCTACAGTGGTAAACCGGGTGTCCTCAGGCTGCAGTGGTAAACCGGGTGTCCTCAGGCTGCAGTGGTAAGCCGGGTGTCAACAGGCTACAGTGGTAAGCCGGGTGTCCTCAGGCTACAGTGGTAAACCGGGCATCCTCAGGCTACAGTGGTAAACCGGGTGTCCTCAGGCTGCAGTGGTAAACGGGTGTCCTCAGGCTGCAGTGGTAAGCCGGGTGTCAACAGGCTACATTGGTAAGCCGGGTGTCCTCAGGCTACAGTGGTAAACCGGGTGTCCTCAGGCTGCAGTGGTAAGCCGGGTGTCAACAGGCTACAGTGGTAAGCTGGGTGTCCTCAGGCTGCAGTGGTAAACCGGGTGTCCTCAGGCTACAGTGGTAAACCGTGTGTCAACAGGCTACAGTGGTAAGCCGGGTGTCCTCAGGCTGCAGTGGTAAGCTGGGTGTCAACAGGCTACAGTGGTAAGCCGGGTGTCCTCAGGCTACAGTGGTAAACCGGGTGTCCTCAGGCTACAGTGGTAAACTGGGTGTCAACAGGCTACAGTGGTAAGCCGGGTGTCCTCAGGCTACAGTGGTAAACCGGGTGTCCTCAGGCTGCAGTGGTAAGCCGGGTGTCAACAGGCTACAGTGGTAAGCCGGGTGTCCTCAGGCTGCAGTGGTAAGTCGGGTGTCAACAGGCTACAGTGGTAAGCCAGGTGTCCTCAGGCTGCAGTGGTAAGCCGGGTGTCAACAGGCTACAGTGGTAAGCCGGGTGTCCTCAGGCTACAGTGGTAAGCCGGGTGTCCTCAGGCTACAGTGGTAAGCCGGGTGTCCTCAGGCTACAGTGGTAAGCCGGGTGTCCTCAGGCTACAGTGGTAAGCCGGGTGTCCTCAGGCTACAGTGGTAAGCCGGGTGTCCTCAGGCTGCAGTGGTAAGCCGGGTGTCCTCAGGCTGCAGTGGTAAGCCGGGTGTCAACAGGCTACAGTGGTAAGCCAGGTGTCCTCAGGCTGCAGTGGTAAGCCGGGTGTCCTCAGGCTGCAGTGGTAAGCTGGGTGTCCTCAGGCTGCAGTGGTAAGCCGGGTGTCCTCAGGCTGCAGTGGTAAGCCGGGTGTCCTCAGGCTGCAGTGGTAAGCCGGGTGTCCTCAGGCTGCAGTGGTAAGCCGGGTGTCCTCAGGCTGCAGTGGTAAGCCGGGCATCAACAGGCTGCAGTGGTAAGCCGGGTGTCCTCAGGCTGCAGTGGTAAGCCGGGTGTCCTCAGGCTGCAGTGGTAAGCCGGGTGTCCTCAGGCTGCAGTGGTAAGCCGGGTGTCCTCAGGCTGCAGTGGTAAGCCGGGTGTCCTCAGGCTGCAGTGGTAAGCCGGGTGTCCTCAGGCTGCAGTGGTAAGCTGGGTGTCCTCAGGCTGCAGTGGTAAGCCGGGTGTCCTCAGGCTGCAGTGGTAAGCCGGGTGACCTCAGGCTGCAGTGGTAAGCCGGGTGTCCTCAGGCTGTAGTGGTAAGCCGGGTGTCCTCAGGCTGTAGTGGTAAGCCGGGTGTCCTCAGGCTGTAGTGGTACACCGGGTGTCCTCAGGCTGCAGTGGTAAGCCGGGTGTCCTCAGGCTGTAGTGGTAAGCTGGGTGTCCTCAGGCTGCAGTGGTAAACCGGGTGTCCTCAGGCTGCAGTGGTAAGCCGGGTATCCTCAGGCTGTAGTGGTAAGCCGGGTGTCCTCAGGCTGTAGTGGTAAGCCGGGTATCCTCAGGCTGTAGTGGTAAGCCGGGTGTCCTCAGGCTGTAGTGGTAAGCTGGGTGTCCTCAGGCTGCAGTGGTAAGCCGGGTGTCCTCAGGCTGTAGTGGTAAGCCGGGTGTCCTCAGGCTGTAGTGGTAAGTCAGGTGTCCTCAGGCTGTAGTGGTAAGCCGGGTGTCCTCAGGCTGTAGTGGTAAGCCGTGTGTCCTCAGGCTGTAGTGGTAAGTCGGGTATCCTCAGGCTGTAGTGGTAAGCCGGGTGTCCTCAGGCTGCAGTGGTAAGCCGGGTGTCCTCAGGCTGCAGTGGTAAGCCGGGTGTCAACAGGCTACAGTGGTAAGCCGGGTGTCCTCAGGCTACAGTGGTAAGCCAGGTGTCCTCAGGCTGCAGTGGTAAGCCGGGTGTCAACAGGCTACAGTGGTAAGCCGGGTGTCCTCAGGCTGTAGTGGTAAACCGGGTGTCCTCAGGCTGCAGTGGTAAGCCGGGTGTCCTCAGGCTGCAGTGGTAAGCCGGGTGTCCTCAGGCTACAGTGGTAAGCCGGGTGTCCTCAGGCTGCAGTGGTAAGCCGGGTGTCAACAGGCTACAGTGGTAAGCCGGGTGTCCTCAGGCTGCAGTGGTAAGCCGGGTGTCCTCAGGCTGTAGTGGTAAGCCGGGTGTCAACAGGCTGCAGTGGTAAGCCGGGTGTCCTCAGGCTGTAGTGGTAAGCCGGGTGTCCTCAGGCTGTAGTGGTAAGCTGGGTGTCCTCAGGCTGTAGTGGTAAGCCGGGTGTCCTCAGGCTGTAGTGGTAAGCCGGGTGTCCTCAGGCTACAGTGGTAAGCCGGGTGTCCTCAGGCTGTAGTGGTAAGCCGGGTGTCCTCAGGCTGTAGTGGTAAGCCGGGTGTCCTCAGGCTGTAGTGGTAAGCCGGGTGTCCTCAGGCTGTAGTGGTAAGCTGGGTGTCCTCAGGCTGTAGTGGTAAGCCGGGTGTCCTCAGGCTGTAGTGGTAAGCCGGGTATCCTCAGGCTGTAGTGGTAAGCCGGGTGTCCTCAGGCTGTAGTGGTAAGCCGGGTGTCCTCAGGCTGTAGTGGTAAGCCGGGTGTCCTCAGGCTGTAGTGGTAAGCTGGGTGTCCTCAGGCTGTAGTGGTAAGCTGGGAGTCCTCAGGCTGTAGTGGTAAGCCAGGTGTCCTCAGGCTGTAGTGGTAAGCCGGGTGTCCTCAGGCTGTAGTGGTAAGCCGGGTATCCTCAGGCTGTAGTGGTAAGCCGGGTGTCCTCAGGCTGTAGTGGTAAGCTGGGTGTCCTCGGGCTGCAGTGGTAAGCCGGGTGTCCTCAGGCTGCAGTGGTAAACCGGACATCCTCAGGCTACAGTGGTAAACCGGGTGTCCTCAGGCTGTAGTGGTAAGCCGGGTGTCCTCAGGCTGTAGTGGTAAGCCGGGTGTCCTCAGGCTGTAGTGGTAAGCCGGGTGTCCTCAGGCTGTAGTGGTAAGCCGGGTGTCCTCAGGCTGTAGTGGTAAGCCGGGTGTCCTCAGGCTGTAGTGGTAAGCCGGGTGTCCTCAGGCTGTAGTGGTAAGCCGGGTGTCCTCAGGCTGCAGTGGTAAGCCGGGTGTCCTCAGGCTGCAGTGGTAAGCCGGGTGTCCTCAGGCTGCAGTGGTAAGCCGGGTGTCCTCAGGCTGTAGTGGTAAGCCGGGTGTCCTCAGGCTGCAGTGGTAAGCCGGGTGTCCTCAGGCTGTAGTGGTAAGCTGGGTGTCAACAGGCTGTAGTGGTAAACCGGGTGTCCTCAGGCTGCAGTGGTAAGCCGGGTGTCCTCAGGCTGCAGTGGTAAGCCGGGTGTCCTCAGGCTACAGTGGTAAGCCGGGTATCCTCAGGCTGTAGTGGTAAGCTGGGTGTCCTCAGGCTGTAGTGGTAAGCCGGGTGTCCTCAGGCTGCAGTGGTAAGCCGGGTGTCCTCAGGCTGCAGTGGTAAGCCGGGTGTCCTCAGGCTGCAGTGGTAAGCCGGGTGTCCTCAGGCTGTAGTGGTAAGCCGGGTGTCCTCAGGCTGTAGTGGTAAGCCGGGTGTCCTCAGGCTGTAGTGGTAAGCCGGGTGTCCTCAGGCTGCAGTGGTAAGTCGGGTGTCCTCAGGCTGCAGTGGTAAGCCGGGTGTCCTCAGGCTGCAGTGGTAAGCCGGGTGTCCTCAGGCTGTAGTGGTAAGCCGGGTGTCCTCAGGCTGTAGTGGTAAGCCGGGTGTCCTCAGGCTGCAGTGGTAAGCCGGGTGTCCTCAGGCTGCAGTGGTAAGCCGGGTGACCTCAGGCTGCAGTGGTAAGCCGGGTGTCCTCAGGCTTCAGTGGTAAGCCGGGTGTCCTCAGGCTGCAGTGGTAAGCCAGGTGTCCTCAGGCTGCAGCGGTAAGCCGGGTGTCCTCAGGCTGCAGTGGTAAGCCGGGTGTCCTCAGGCTGCAGTGGTAAGCCGGGTGTCCTCAGGCTTCAGTGGTAAGCCGGGTGTCCTCAGGCTGCAGTGGTAAGCCGGGTGTCCTCAGGCTTCAGTGGTAAGCCGGGTGTCCTCAGGCTGCAGTGGTAAGCCGGGTGACCTCAGGCTGCAGTGGTAAGCCGGGTGTCCTCAGGCTGCAGTGGTAAGCCGGGTTTCCTCAGGCTGCAGTGGTAAGCCGGGTGACCTCAGGCTGCAGTGGTAAGCCGGGTGTCCTCAGGCTGCAGTGGTAAGCCGGGTGTCCTCAGGCTGCAGTGGTAAGGTGGGTGTCCTCAGGCTGCAGTGGTAAGCCGGGTGTCCTCAGGCTGCAGTGGTAAGCCGGGTGTCCTCAGGCTGCAGTGGTAAGCCGGGTGTCCTCAGGCTGCAGTGGTAAGCCGGGTGACCTCAGGCTGCAGTGGTAAGCCGGGTGTCCTCAGGCTGCAGTGGTAAGCCGGGTGTCCTCAGGCTGCAGTGGTAAGCCGGGTGTCCTCAGGCTGCAGTGGTAAGCCAGGTGTCCTCAGGATGCAGTGGTAAGCCGGGTGTCCTCAGGCTGCAGTGGTAAGCCGGGTGTCCTCAGGCTGCAGTGGTAAGCCGGGTGTCCTCAGGCTGCAGTGGTAAGCCGGGTGTCCTCAGGCTGCAGTGGTAAGCCAGGTGTCCTCAGGCTGCAGTGGTAAGCCAGGTGTCCTCAGGCTGCAGTGGTAAGCCGGGTGTCCTCAGGCTGCAGTGGTAAGCTGGGTGTCCTCAGGCTGCAGTGGTAAGCCGGGTGTCCTCAGGCTGCAGTGGTAAGCCGGGTGTCCTCAGGCTGCAGTGGTAAGCCGGGTGTCCTCAGGCTGCAGTGGTAAGCCGGGTGTCCTCAGGCTGCAGTGGTAAGCCGGGTGTCCTCAGGCTGCAGTGGTAAGCCGGGTGTCCTCAGGCTGCAGTGGATGCATCATGCAGCTACTGTTTGTTTATGGATCTCCGCCGTGTGTTTCGAGGAAGAGAGCTGCTGGAATGGTCTATGGAGCAGTCTAGGTGTCTGGCGTGAGTGGCTCTCTGCACAGCAGGTCATCCGTGACTGTCCATGCTTCACTTTGTGGTCTGTTGCAGGTTAATATACGCTGGAGTAGAATCCGTAGTAAACACTGAGCACGAGCAGATAACGGAATCCTCTGTGGACTGCACGTCCGGAATTGGTTGGTCATCCATATTACATACTAGCGGGGGTACCCGGCGTTGCCTGGGAAATTAAGTGCCTGGCGGTGTCTTGGGAGCCAAAGCACACCCAGGTGGCTTTCAACCCATAAGCCAGACTTGAAAAAATACACGCTACCGGCTGTTCTATAATTAGATCATTGAAACCAAGGCCACAGTCATGAATCTAATTTTAGAGTGTTCCAAATTTAGATTTATCTCCCACTATGCCATCAACTGATACTGGCCCCTGGCACTATGGTTGAAAATTTGAGCATCGAAATGCTTGAAATTCATATTAAACAGTCAATTCCTCATATTTACTTATTAATGACCAAGACGCGTTTCTATAACTTCTTCAGTTGGTCATTAAAAATAGAACATAGCATTGGAATTCATTGAAACCAAGGCCACAGTCGTGAACATAATTGTATAGCAATGCATTGAAACCAAGGCCACAGTCGTGAATCTAATTTGAGTGCACTCTGTCAGTCAATACTGCAGTAATTAGTGCTCTAAATATGTATTTCTTCCCCCACTATGCCACCAAGGTCAGTCTGGCAATTCCAGGACTGTCACTAACACATGATGATGACAATTGGGGCTTATGGTTGTACCGAGTACCAACTGCATTGGTCATATGACCCACTCTAACCCAAAGCTCATATAAGAACATTGGATTTCATGCTATCAGAAGGTTATCAATACTGACACACTAAAGCACCATGCATTGGTATTGTCTGGATTCTTAGAGCATGAAGTCTGAGGTTAGGACGTGTCCGAACTCCGAAGATTCAACTTTTACGATGTATGGTCTACATCACCAATATCATGAAAGTCCAGTATGTTGATGTATCTAATTTTAGAGCACTCCTCCCAGTATGCCATAAGGTCACGGCAATTAATATGATTTTAGAGTGTTCCTCTCCGTATGCCATAATGCCACAGCAATTAATCTAATTTTAGAGCACTCCTTCCAGTACACCATAAGCCCACCAACTGATACTGACCCCCACAGGTCACACAAATTCAAAACCTTGATCTAAAACATTGATTCTCATAAATTATATATTCATATCATATCATATCATGCATATAATTCATCTCATAAATTATATTATTCATAAATTCAAAACCTTGATTTTAACCTTAAATTGCTCTAATTTTAAAGAATGTTACCAGCCACACTAATATAAATTTGAGCTAGGATCGCCATTAATAATATTCAACCAAGGTATAGGTACCTACCTAGGCAAGAACACTTCAACACTGAACGCGCGCGCGGCGGGGTGGTGAGCGGCTGACGGGCGGCGGAATTGGCTCCGGAATTGGTCGGTGACGAGTGGTCTTACGTGGATCGGTGATGGTGCGTGACTGAGGGGAAAGGTTCCAGCGCGGCTATATGCTCGCTTTTGCCAAGTATATGGACGTCACGTCACGTTCACGCTCGCCACGTTCGACGGGCGCCAGTTTGTACCTCACTGAGCCGTGAGAGAGCGAGTGAGAGTGAGAGCCGCACCGGCGGCGGCCAGCACAGTGGTGTCAACTTCTGTCTCTGTCTGTCTCTGTCGGTCGGCCGTGGACACCGCACGCCGTTCATTCTTGTGTTTGAGATCTGCTGTTGTAGTTGATTCGTGTGTTGTCCTGACGCCGCACGGCACGGCGATGCCCGGCCCCGATCCAGGGCACCACTCTTAGTTGCTTGCTGGCCGCGAGACGGACGGTCCCCCGGGACGTGTGGTCTTTACACGGTTAAACGTGTTAATGTAGCCCCCGCCCTTTCCCCACCCGGGCTAACTCGAGACCGGCCCTCAGCTGATTCTGCGGGGCGGGTCGGCCGGCCGGGCGTGCGAAGCGCCGGCCACAGCTGGTCGACGGCTTGCACGCTCGGACGGTGGCGAGGGGGCGCCGCCCCGCAAGACTAGGCCGCGTATTAACGCGAGGCGGCGCGGGCGGGGGCCATGACATGATATGAGCTGCAATATTTGGACCAACTCTTAAATGTCTCTCTGTGTGATTTTGAAATAATGTGTTGAATAAATGTGTGTAAAGCTTCGTTAATGACGTCACTGGTGCCATTCTTGTGTAGCATTGCAAAATATATCTGATTTTGAGTTGAAAGCTAAAAAAACAAAAACAAAACACACGACCCTAGCGTGTTGTTTTCGTATGGCCGCAGATGAATGTCACAAAAGCGCAACATATGGAGAAATTCGGGCCACTAAATACGAATATCATTGCCAATCAATATCAATTCCACGCTTTCACAATTTACTTGAAAATATAGAGGTCCGATCTGAATGGTAGTGGTACACTGACATGCCTGCCATGGTGCTGATTCAGAAAATGTATGGGTTTTTGGGTCAACCACCAGGGATTTTCGAGTTTATGGCGTTGGAACGGTTTGAATTTGCCCTTTATATAATAGATACAGACATGACCTCGACTTTCGTGCGCATTCGAAGCCAACAATGTACCGTGATATCACAAGTCACACATCCACTGCTGTTGCTACATTGTCCTCGTTGTCAGGTGATTCTGGGGGAGTATGACGTCAGTGTGGAGGAGGGTTCGGAGCAGAGGCGAGGCATCGCAAAGATGATGTTCTACGATCGGTCTGGAGAGGCCCAGAGCGAGCCGCCGCTGACCGGAGAAGAGAACGACATCGCGCTTATCAGACTCGACAAGCCTGCAATGTACTCAAAATATGTGAAGGCTATTGATCTGCCGAAATCTAAAGATGATTTCACAGGTATGTCGTGGTAACGAGTTAAAACTGCAGAAATGCTGGCTTGTTCATTTACGAAAAATAAGTATTTATTTTTCAACGTTATTTGATCAAATGACTGCATCAATAAAAATAAAACAAATTCAAGCCTAAAAAAATAAAACGACAAAAATTCAAATGAATTTATTTACCCATATTTGTATAGGGGAGACCGGGGCTGGATGCATCAATTTTCACATTTACCTTCCTAGCCGTCGACTAGTGGAATATATGAAATCGGACACTTCTGTAGGAAAAGTCTGGCTTTTCCCCACCAAAATACATATTCATTTTTACTCTAACGAAGTATAATTAGGTGCAGCGACAATTTTCAGACAGCTCTGCAAGTGATGCATTTAACCCCGCTACCGGGGCAGGTTGCATCTATAATACCCCCTGGAACGTATACAATAAATGGGAAAAACGTACTCGCATTGAACAACTTTTGTATTGGTTTATGTATTATAATCAATTATATTCCCTAGCATAGCATATTTAAACACCATATTATATATTTTACTAGATATTCCACGCTATTAATTAATGTTCGTTATTTATGTCATATTACCCTAACGTTGCAACCTGCCCCTTCAAGAACGATTCAACTTGCCCCATGCCCACTTTGATTTCAAATGAGCGCATACAATGGTGGAAGTTTAAGCAGTTCAGACAAGATCTCCTATCGTTTTAACGCCAGAAGTATATGATAGGATAAGATTAAGTCCATTTCACCACACCTTAAGTTGCAAAGAGTCCACTAGATTTTGTATTTATTGGAAAATATTAACTTTCTTCCTCAAAAATCACTCTTTCGGCGTCTGCCAGATCAGCCAGCTTCTGACAGCGCTCGTTTCGCCGTTGCAAAGGGTTTGCGTATGCGCGTTTCTTGTAGACACACTGGCATTTCCATGTCATGGGTAGTTTGTTTAGTTATAAGCTCCGATGCATTAAACCCGTGATGCATTTAGCCCCGGTCTCCCCTACCCGTTCTGCATAGATTGCTCTTATAATACAGAGATTCATTACTTATGCAAAAATTGAGTGATCAGTTTACGATCAACGCCTCGAATGCCACTGATTATCCATCCACAACCATTCTAACGTTCGTCGACCGCTCCCTGCAGGTAAGACAGCCGTGGCCAGCGGCTGGGGTGTCTCCGGCGCCACTATCGTCGGCCCCGTCTTCCCGAAGAAACTACAGAAGATGCCGATGACCCTGCTGTCGGACTCCACCTGCCTGGACCTCCTGATCTTCTTCAACTTCGTGGCGGGCCCGATGAGCTGTGCGGAGCCGCCGGCCGGCAGCAGTCTGTGCTGGGGTGACTCTGGCGGCGCCCTGACCTACTACAAGTACGCCAACCAGCCGGTGCTGGCCGCCGTCACGTCGTGGGGCGTCGACTGCGACCTCAACAACAGGCCCACCGTGTTCGTGGATGTAGCCTTCTTCGCGAATTGGATCGGCGATGTGATTGGAGCAAATTAGGTGGACGTGTAAACTTTCGGCATGAGTCGTGTTTCTTGGGCTGTGATGACGATCGAGACTGGCAACTTAGTGAGCGTGTGCGTACCAGGCCACACATCACACATCACGCAGCACACACCACATCACACGTGTGGTGGCAATATATAAAGCTCTGCTGTGATCCGTACTTGGAGAAATCTCGCTTCGGGATTGTTCATAGTTTGGGTGCCTTTTCGCATTTTGCACATCTTTAGCTTTTTTGCGACATGTTAGTCGAAAGGGGAAAACGTCGTTTTTGCAGCACATGACCTGTGCTCATCATGCACTCCAGTCTCCAATGATCCGTTTATTGACGCTGCGCATTGCTGCCTATTTATCTGATTTAACCCCCCTCCCCCCACCACCACCACCACCACCCACCCAGTGTTGTTGGGCATGAGGAAAATCACCCAAAACTCCAAGCAAATACCGTAATGAAAATGTGAAATCATCCAACTTTGCGAGTGAAATCTTCCTAAATTCAAGAGCACAGTCGCTACATAAGGAGAGAAGGTCTGCTCTGTACCCTCCCTCGCTGCGCCCGTTTTGCGTAGATTTCCCGCTACAACGTATACAAGTAACATAATCAATGTTTAATCGAAGAATAACACAGCTATCTATTATACAGTATTATGCATAATACATGGCAACGCGGTTTATGATTGTTAACGAATAAATCAATATATTATGACGGCAGTGAACAAAGACGAAATTCCGACCACTTTATTCTGCTCTTTGTTCCAGACTGGTCATTGATTCGACACTGATTGAATCGATTGGAATCGTTCAATCAAAATTCCTTGAATAAAACAATAATTGATTCACCACCAGATCTTTTGATTCATGAATCGTGATTGAATCAAAATCCGCATCAAATCAAGGCTGATCGAATCCAAAGATTTAACGATTCTTAACAATTCAAGTAGGCACTGGTAAATTGTGCAAATACATACAGTCCCATTGGATACATTCATTTATACTCAAATTGTATTGCTGTAACAATGTTTTAAATGATCATAGATATGTATGCTTTAATTTTTATTGATTTGACATAAATTCACCACATATATTTCAATGTTTAATCAAACGTGAATCGATTACAATATTTGTTTTGATTCTTCGAATTGGAAAGAATCAATTCTCAAAATTGTATCCGTGAATTGAACGGTGATTGAATCATTCAGATTCCAAAATGAATCATGATTGAATCGTTCCAAAAAAGTTGAATCAATAACCAGTCTGGTTTGTTCGCGAATTTTATATTTGCTGTCCGTGTAAGTATATGCGCCGCTTGAGCCGCAAATCCTTAAAGGAAATAGTTCACCTTGGAATTTGTTTACCAAACACGATTTGATGATATTTTTTAATATCATTTCTTTTTATATTGTCAAAAATGGCCTTATATCGCGCCGATTCAGGCCAGAAGTCCGTACATTTTTATTGTTTATCAAAACTATATGCATACTCTGAGTCAGAGTCCTGACGTCACGCGAATGTAAACAATGGTTCAGCCAATCAGATTCGAAAGTAGTCGCGTAAAGATAGACTCGCATTGGAGATGTGCCAACCGGCGGCAGGCGGTTCGCTTGCTAGCACCAGCTGCAAGCTGATTGGCTGACGGTATAGCCTCTGCCCGGGCTAGAACCAGTACAACATTCTTTCGCCAGCACCGCATTCCTTCGCCAAACAATCAAATAAATTCGGCTGGAAAGTCTTTTCAGTCAAGAAAACTTGCAGATACCAGATTGCACATTTCCCAACACGGGCTACAAAACTGCTATCTCAGTTTAAAACTAATGTTGAAGGTGAACTATTTCCTTTAAGCCGAGCGCCCGACCGAACGTCGCGCTACCGGTGGCGGAGTTCATGACTCATGACCTTTGGCAGCAAGGGCGGATCTAGCCGGGGGTTTTGGGAGGGTCAAATCCGGTGGCGTATTTCCACGAAACGTTGGGGGGGGGGGGGGGGGGGGGGGTAGCGGGCCGTCAGCCGTCAGCGAAAAGTTGTTGACCGGGGGGGGGGGGGGGGTAGAACCGTCAGCCCAGCAGTCCGCCACGTTGTATGTCCGGCCGTTTGGGAGGGGGGACAGTGGAGGATCCAGGGGGCCGTAGGGGCTGAAGACCCCTGCCTTAGAAAACGGCGCCCTCGGGCACCGCGACGCCGTTCTTGCAAAGGATTTGCCGGCGCCGAAGGCGCCGTAGCGTTCTCGGGAGGCCGTCAGGGCGCCCTTGTATCCACCGACAGCGTTGTAGCACTCTTGAAAGACACCCTGGCACCCTCAGAAGACAGCTTGCCGCCCTCACAGCGCATTATGCCGCCCTCAGAAGATACATCGACGCCCTCGGAAGGCATTGTGCCGCCCTCGGAAGGCATCATGCCACCCTCGGAAGGCATCATGCTGCCCTTGGAAAACATCGTGTCGCCCTCGGAAGACATTTTGCCTCCCTCGGAGTGCATTATGCCGCCCTTTGAAGATGTCTTGTCGCCCTCTGAAGGCATCTTGCCGCCCTCAGAGCACATTATGCCGCCCTCAGAGCGCAATATGCCGCCCTCGGAAGGCACCTGCCGCCCTCTGAAGGCTTCCTGCCGCCCTCAGAGCGCATTATGCCGCTCTTGGAAGGGAACATGCCGCCCTCGGGAGACATCTTGCCGCCCTCGGAAGGCATGTTGCCGCCCTCATATCGCATTATTCCGCCCTCGGAAGGCATCATGCCCTCCTCAGAGTCTAGAGAGCATTATGCCGCCCTCGGAAAGCATCATGCCGCCCTTGGAAAACATCTTGCCGCCCTTGGAAGACATTTTGCCGCCCTCGAAGTGCATTATGTCGACCTCGGAAGATGTCTTGTGGCCCTCGGAAGGCATCTTACCGCCCTCAGAACACATTATGCCGTCCTCAGAGCACATAATACCGCCCTCAGAGTGCAATATACCGCCATCGGAAGGCATCCTGCTGCCCTCAGAGCGCATTATGCCGCCCTCGGAAAGCATCATGTCGCCCTCGGATTTTTTTACGCCCTCGGAAGACATTTTGCCGCCCTCAGAGTGCATTATGCCGCCTTCGGAGTTCGGAAGACGTCTTGCCACCCTCGGAAGGTATCATACCGCCCCCGAATGGCACCTTGCCGGCCCGAAAGCGATGTGGTATCCCGGCGCACTCAGAATGATGGCCTTCAGCTTCCATCCGACGGCGACCGGGCACCCGTGACCTTCGAAACCAATAACACGCTTTTGCCCCCCTCCCCCCACTCCCGATAGCGCCCTGGATGGCGCCTACGAAGAAGACTGGACCTCCATGAAATAACCGTGACACTTTTTTAAATATGTCTGGCGAAGCGTTGAAGGTGCTGACGTATTGTACCTTTCACAATCGGGGCGCCTAAAAATAGCTTGGATGAATGTCCAATGTCCATGATGTCCACAGCTCCACAGAAACGGTTTCAGCGTCGGTCACCGATTTTCACGCGATTTGGTCCTAAGGAATAACGTCAAAACGAACTTCCTGCTAAACAAAAATCAGTTATATTTTGACCTTACTAGTCTCCTTCAAGATCAAATACATGGTCAAACGACGGGGAACGCTGTAGCGCCCAAAGTTTCCGTCCGATCGCGACAAATTGGTCTCAAACGATTCCTTGTGGCCAGTTCCAAGATGACAAGAATGTTCAGAGTTGTGCCCCGTGACCTTCAAGGTCAAGTTCCGTGACCTTCAAGGTCAAGCCCCGTGACCTTTAATGTCAAATTCAGGGTCAAAGGACGTGACTTTTTCACCGTCCTTTCCATTTCTAGAATGACGAGCATTCTTAGAGTTGTGCCCCGTGACCTTCAAGTTAGCGTCCAAAGTTGGGCAATACAGCGTTCCTCGTCCTTTGACCTTGAAGGTCACGAGGAACAAATTTACTCTAAGAATACTCGTCATCCTGGAAATGGCACGGCTTGAGACCATTTGTGTTACAATCGGACGCAAACTTTGGGCGCTACAGCGTCCCCCGTCCTTTGACATTGATTTTGACCTTGAAGGAGACCTGTAAGGTCAAAATGGACCTCATTCTGGGAAACAGGAGGTTCGATTTGATCGTGAGACCAAATGTCGTAAAAATCGGTGACCGACGCTGAAAGCGTTTTATAATCCCCTTGGATTGGCGCGACCCAATATGAACGACTCAACTGTCGCAACACAAGTTTTTGCTTCTTGTTTATCCACGTATGCAACTTAGTTTCCCGATGTTGCGACAACATATTTTGTTTGCTTCTCCGGGCTACATGTAGTTACCCCGGAAAAAAAACAAAAACCCATGTGGATCTTGTGATTCATGTGAACCTACGTATACGTAGATCCGCAGTCGGACCTTCGATCATGCCACCAGACTTTCAGAGGGGTCCCGCGCCCCGCGGGGTATTCAGCCGAACTGGGGGGGGGGGGGGGGGCATATACTGCCAACTCGTTATCTTCCGAACCAATAACCGCAGCGAGACGCGCAAGGGAGAAATCGAAAGCTGTCGATGAGACGCACGTAAAACATACGTGAAATGTTCCAAATAAGGTCACATGTCGGGTCACGGTCAGGTGAAATGTCAAAATCGAGGTATTTGGGTTGATTTGCTATACTTTCCATTTCAAGCCTTATATTGCGACTATGATAGCAGAAAGTGCTCTCAGAGGCATAATACATCTTCCGCATAAGGGAAATTGAGATAGTAAGCAAAGGTCAAGCCGTCAAGGGCAGGTCAGAAAATATCACTATTGGCAAAAGGTCTACGAAAGTCATGCGACACATGTTTTATGGGTTATTTTACACGTATAATTTGATAGAAGTAGCCAATTGTACACCCTGACCCATCTAATGGCTCTTATGCGAAGTTCAGGTCAAGGTCAGGTTGCATAAGTTCAAAATTGGAAATGTATTAATATAAATACAAAAAGTAATGTTTCTAGACCAGTTATGTTTAATAAATACAGCGGTGGCATTTGTTTGCCAGATTGTATTTTATGGCTTTTAATTACCAGACATAAATTAAAAGCCATAAAATACAATTTCAACAAATAACGTCATGAATTGATCATACTTGGGAGCCATAAGTCAGTCAAAAATAAAGACTACTTTGAAATTTGGTGTGAGCTGTCGTTCATTTATTACTTTTTTTCTCTCTTTGTTTTGGGTGTATCAAAAATGGCTGTATTTATATAAACATACATACATATTGTATTACATACACACACAAACACACATACACTTTAAAATAATTATAAACAGCATCCTATCAAATGACATGTAACAACATTCACAACAAGGCAAACAACACTCGACATATAGTTATCAACCCTCCCCCACATGCACTACAGTTCCAAGTTAGAGCTTGGTCCGTCCTGCCCACTGTCAACGTCCTGAGGCAGCGGCAGCGCGTTAACCGGCCGGCTCTGCCCAGAGTAGCTCTGTCGCTCTCGCCGGTACACAGCGTTGTCCCGGTCCACGGCAGCCCGCAGCGGGCCGGGCAGCGCCGTCAGCGCAGGCGGCCGCCCACCGGCCGCCGCCGCCCCCACCAGCCGGTACAGCAGTGTGTAGGCGGCATCAGAAGATTGCCGTGGTCGGCCAAGCGCGGCCGCCGCTGTCACTGGCGTCGCTGAGGTATCGTCCAGCCGCCACCAGTCGCCGTCAACGCCGTCCAGGCCGGCCCCGTCGCCACCGCAGGGCGCGCGGCAAAACGAAAAGTAATGACCGGCGTCCATCGAGTGACCGGCGTGTACGATGACTGCATATAGGCTATACTGGGTGGGCTGCCGGCCGGCCAGCGACACGGCCAGACGCTCAGTCAGGACCACCGGCGCCAGCACCTTCCGCAGCGCGCCGGTCCGCCGGTCGAACTCAAACCGTACCAGCGAGACGACCAGGTGCGGCGGTGGTGTCAGCAGACGCACCTGGCGGTCGGCGTCCTGCAAGCAGGAGCACCTGGCGCAGTGGTACTGGTTCTCGCCACAGAGACGCTCCGGAGCCAGGTAAAGCCGCAGCAGATCCGACACTGTCATGTTCGTCGTCATGTTCGCCGTGGCCACTGTCATGTTCGTCGTCATGTTCGCCGTGGCCACTGTCATGTTCGCCGTGGCCACCGCTGTCAGCGGCCTGGTGAGCGCCTCAGGCAGCGCCAGGTGCAGGTCCGTCACGCGGTCCACGTGGCGCGACACGGAGCCGCACGTGCAGCACGTATAGGTGGTCTCGGCGCGACCGGTCAGCAACCGACGTACCAGACCGGCGGCCGGCTCGGCAGGCTCCCCGGGCGGCTCTTCAACCCCGCCGTCCGCAGTACCGGCATCACCAATGTTACCAGTCTCCGGCTCATGATTAGCATCACCAGTCTCAACACCAACACTGTCAATAATTCGACCCACCCTTGCAGGATCAGTCCCCGTTTCACCAGTGTCACCAGTGCTGGTGAGCCGTCCATCACGGCCGTCAGCACCGGCCGGCTGAGCGCTGTCGGTGGCGGCCGCGGAGCCACCTGCCAAACTACCTCCATCGACCTCGACCATCACCACATCATCGCTAACCAGGTCCAAGAGCGGCACCAGCGGTGGTCCGCCGTGAGCCGGGCCGGTATCGCAGGAGCGGTGCCGGCGCCGGGGACGCGGCCGGCCCGCCACCGCCGCCAGACCCGGCACGCTAGTGTCGTCCTTGGCGCGGGGAGCGGTGGCAGACCGGGCCGGCAGCGGGACGGTGGCCGGAGAGGACGGTACGGCGGGTGATGCAGGGGCTCGCTCCTCCTCGTGTATCGCATCCAGCAGGTACCTGAGGAACTCCGAGCAGTCGTGCTGGCGTCCCCACTCGAACCAAGGCGGCAGGGCGGCCCGCTGGAACTCGGCCGGGCTGTAGGCGGGCCGCTCCGAGAAGGCCAAGAAGGCGAACACCCGCTGCAGGGCAGCCAGGTGGGGTCGGGAGGGAGACGGCCGGGTGGCCAACACCTCACTGCACAGCTGGTCAGAGTGGAACAGCGCCTGTAGGACCGCGTTCATGAAGCAGGTGTTGCCGAGGTTAGCGAGGCCCCGGCGCCGCTGGTCCGCCGTGCCGCCCGGTACCGCCGCCTCTGAGGCCGGTGAGAGCGGGAGCGGGACGGACGGTTCTCCGGCGGACGGCTCTCCGGCGGGCGGCTCAGGCCGGGACTGGGGGGAGGGGTCTGTCCAGGCTGACGATACCAGCAGGCTGGCCATGACGGTCGGCGGCTGCGGCGGCCGGCCCTTCGAGACATGCATCTGTTTCTCCCCCTGTTGCTTCTCCATATATTGCTGCTTCGTCTGCTGCTGGTAAAGTGGATAGTGGTGTTGACCGATAGACGTTGCCTTGACGTTAGACAAGGCAACTGATGCTGACTGGCCTCCAGCTGTGGCGAGCACTGATGTGGCGTTTCCCCGTGTGATGGCGATGGAGAACCATTGCCACAACCAGGCAGTCTCTCGGCGTTCGCCCGAGACGGTGACAATCCGTGCCCCAAGTTGCTTGATAAATGCCTTAGTGGAGGGGCCGCAAGTACCACCAGTTTCAAAGGCTACTGGCTCCAATTGGAAGCGATGCGTGAAACCCGCGTACTTTCGACACTTCCTTTGTTCGGCGACCCTTGCGGCAGCTCCGGCAGATGCGGTGGTGGAAGGTATGTGAGATTCAGCATACGTATTGACGCAGGTAGCGTCCCATAGTAGGCTGATCCCTCTTGAGTACGGGTAGACCGTCATTCCATCAGGCCTCTTGCCATCGCCTCGGTCCACTCCGGTCGGCTCCAGGATGGATGGGATCCCAGCGGACAGCAGGGCACGCCTTACGATGTCGTTCAGTGCTGTGTGTCGGGGATGTCTTCCAGCACTGAGGCGGCATGTCAAGGCGTGATAGCCCTTGCTGTCCACGGGGGCACCGCATCTACATCGATGAGGAATGCATACGTCTGCTCCAATTCTCAACGCTATAGTGATTCGCAGCGTCTCGTTGTCCAATAGTGTGCCGAGGTTGGCTGATGGTATGGCGTGCATCCAGGCGCCACTCTCAGGTGTGCCAGCGCTTAGCAGTCGTGCTCGGACGAGCTGATTCGCCTCCGAGAGCATGGAGTCTCGATGACGCTCAGCGATGGTGGAGTCCCACGTCCGCTGTTGGCGTTTGGCGTCCCCTTGTGGTACTTCTGAGTCGCCGGCCACAACTTGCCAGTCCTCAACTGCCACCGCACACTCACGCACAACACTGGGGCTTAGGTGTGCAGGCAGCATGGAGGAGATGAGCTGATGGCAGGAGTGTAGAAAAGCCACGTAGCTGGGCAGAGCTACATCCACTAAGCGGCGGAGCCCGAGGCCTCCGTATCTTGTTGGCAGGACGGCTTGGTTCCAACTACCATCATCGAATCTCACGTTGGCTATGGCGATGAGCGCCAACTTGAGTGAGTCGTCCAGTGGCTGTAGAACTTCTGGCTGGCGATAGAGGGGCCCAGCTCTCAGCAGGTACTGGAGCTTTGGTAGCCACAGGCTGTTTCTTGGGAGGAAGAAGGCTGAGTGGGCGTCCAGGTGCTAAAGCCGCTCCAACATTAGCTCCAGTTGCTCCTTCTTGCTTTGCATCATCAGTTCAGCTGCGGCCTCTGTGATCGGAGACCCAAGCAGCGTCAACTCGTGGTCTTTGAGGACAGCAGCTCCGGGGATGATCCCACGAAGTTTATCTGCAGTGGAGCTTCTTTGTCCGTCAGAGGCATTCCTGGGCAAGATTATTTCGCATTTAGCGGGGTTGAGGACGAGGCCCAGTGGCCACGCAGGATTCTATTTCGGGGGGGGGGGGGGGGGGGTCAGAGCCCTAAAAGCGGGCCCCCTTGTGAGCGGGCCCCCACCCGTTTTTAGAAAACTTCGCGGATTTCGGTCACTTGTTTTTGAGCGGGCCCCCTACAGCATGGGACCTGAGACATTATAATTTCTTGTCAATGTCGTGTAAGGTGACTGCGTGTGCTACTGATGTGCGAATTTTAGGTGCGTGTGCTACTGATGTGCGGTACAACTGTCGAGAGTAAATTTGACGAAATGAGGTAAATGACAACAACAAAAATTATATTGTACAGGTTAGGCAGGTTAGGCAGGTAAATGACAACAACAACAATTATATTTTACAGGTTAGGCAGGTTAAGCAGTCCGATCCCCGGTAGTTATGTCATCATCATCATCGTTGGGGTGTTAGTGCGCCTCGACTACGTCATTCGCGCCCACCATCATGTTGCCACAAGTTGCCATAAACCATTTCCTGAAGCAACAATGGATAATGTAAAAAATACGTATCAATATCAAATACGCCCGTATCAAGAATTTGCAAGAATCGGGCCCTGTTGTGACCGGGCCTTCGTTTTGACTGGGCCCTATATCACGTCTTTCCCAGCACCGGGCCCCTACCTCGATCGGGCCTGACCAAGATCGGCCCCTGCCAGAAACGGGCCCGCATCAAGAATATTCAAGGACCAGTTTTACCATCGGTTAATCAGTGACAAATACCGACAAAGTCACAATTCATGGGAACGCCATTGGGAAATAGAATTTGGAGATGTGGATTGGACTGTAACATATGAATCAATATATAAAAGTACCACATCAGTTCGACTTCAGATGCTGAATTATAAGATTATGACCAAAATCGTTGCAACAAATAGCTTGCTATTCCGCATAGGCATAGCCGAACATGATAGATGTTCAAGATGTAACAGTGTTAGGGATACTATAGATCATAAATTTTGGGGGTGCGATTACGTGCGGCGTTTTTGGAACGAAATTAGCGAATGGCTGACCAAATTGAGCGGAGTTGGTAGAATCTCTCTCAGCAGAAAGATGGTAATATTGGGTATGGATGGAGGCAAGCTTGTAAATCACGTTATTGCGATAGGAAAAAGCATTATTAATGAAAACAATAGCTTAAGCCTTGCTAAATTAATCGCACGCATAAACATAGATAAAAAGACTGATAAAATAATTGCTAAACGTAAAGACAGGCTTGCAGAGTTCGAGGAAAAGTGGGCAGCTGTTCCAACCTAATTGCGTTTGCCGCTGTTTTCACCGCTATTAAGAGTTAGACTGACGATGTCACTGGGACTGCGAGCTGTGCAATGGTATTGAGATATATGTGTGAGATATATGTGTGTGCTCGAGCTTGCTAACCACCGCCGCTACACGCTGCGTTATGTTTATTTAGCGTAGGTTATTTATGAAGTGGGCCCGACCCTCTGACGTATATATGTATGGCGCGGGCCCGACCGCCGGAAGGGTCACCGGGGCCGGTGGGAGGGAGGGAGCGGACGAGCGAGGAGTCGTGTATGTGTGTGTGTGTGTGTGTGTGTGTGTGTGTGTGTGTGTGTGTGTGTGTGTGTGTGTGTGTGTGTGTGTGTGTCTGTGAGATATAGGAATATGTTTGTGCAATGGTATTGATATGGGTGTGTGTGCGTGTGAGAGATGAATATGTGAAACGTTGAGCTATAGAATGGAAATAAACTTTATAAAAAAGAAGAAAAAAAAGAAGAAGAATATTCAAGGACCGGGCCCTGTTGTGACCGGGCCCATATTACGCCTTTGCCAGCACCGGGCCCCTGCCTCGATCGGGCCTGACCAAGACCGGGCCCCTACCAAAAACAGGCCTGTATCAATAATATGCAAGGACCGGGCCCTGTTGTGACCGGGCCCCATATCACGCCTTTGCCAGCACCGGCTCCTGCCTCGATCGGGCCTGACCAAGACCGGGCCCCCACCAAAAACGGGCCTGTATCAAGAATATGCGAGGACCGGGCCCTGTTATGACCGGGCCCTCGTTCTGACCGGGCCCCATGCCACGCCTTTGCCAGCACCGGCCTCTGCCTCGATCAGGCCTGACCAAGACCGGACCCCTACCAGAAACGGGCCCGTATCAAGAATATGCAAGGACCGGGCCCTGTTGTGACCGGGCCCCATATCACGCCTTTGCCAGCACCGGACCCCTGCCTCGATCGGGCCTGACCAAGACCGGGCCCCTACCAGAAACGGGCCCCTCAGAAATACGAGCCCCTCAGAAATTTCGGGGGGGTCAGCTGACCCCTTTGACCCCCCCCCCCCCCCTGCGTGCGCCACTGACGAGGCCGATGCTAGTCATGGCAGGAATCAGCCGCTCCAGGTCGTTGAAGACACTGTCCACATCTCCGCCGATGGTTCCATCATCCAGGTACTAGCAGTTAAAATTCGAGACGACAGCATTTGCGATTGAGTGAATAGCCAGGGAGAATACAGCAGGTCCGCATGGATCTCCTTGCTGTATCCCCGTTGCTGACGATATCTCGGTGGTGCCGAAGTAGAGAGGGGTCGGGTGAGAGTATGCCTGCCAGAGTAGGGGATACAGAGCAGGAGCATGCTCACGCACGGTCCGGAGGAAGTGATCACGGCGCACAGTGTTAAAGGCGTTACGCATATCTATTTTCACGACAACGCTGACTTCATCCATGTGCTGGATAAACTGTCGTGAGGCGTGGACTGCAGCTTCGCAGCCTCCTGGCGTACCGTAACCCAGCTGAGTGGGGCGCAGTTCCTGGCCTAGCTGAGCACTTAACGGCTTGAGGCCAGCCTTCGACGTCAGTCTACGGTAGACGGAACCAACAGCGATCGGTCTGATGCCGCCATCAGGTTTCCGTAGGGCAAGCAGCGAAGCTCCATAGAAGGCTGCACGTGCCGCAAGAGGTATTTCGCCGTTGAGTGCAGTGTTGACCAGACCTGTTAGAGCAGTAGTGAGACGAAAACCAGCCTCTCCCGCTGACCACCCAGTCAAATCCTTCAGATGTGCGGGTCTTTCATACTTGGTTATCCAATACATATTCCGTTTTTTATATCTTTGAAAACTTAGATTTTGTGGGATTTTTCCTAAACAAATAAGTTTTTTTTTTGGGGGGGGGGGGTAACAAACTAACAAAAATGTAAATTCGAGATAGCCATTTTCAAGAAAATGACATTTTCTTTTATTTGACGTTTTTTGGCAATTTGCTTTGCAACTCGATTTGCTACGGGTTTTCAAACATTTATCGTTTTTCCACCAAAAATGGCATGACCTGACGTCACTAAAGCGTCATTATCACCCAAACTACTTCACCAATTTGAATGACATCAGTTGGGAAAACTACGGGGAGGCAATCTAAAAATTAATCGATCAAAAATTAGGTCGTGACGTCATCAAAATGGACGGAGCATGCCCTTATAAGGAGATCCGCTCTAAAAATAGATTGTTTTCCTGACATTCACAGCTTCAAACATCATATTTATTACCCCTAAAAAATACCCATCACCCCTGGATTTTTTTTCGGTTGAAACTGCACGAATCGCGCCATCATATTTTCTTGTACTTGTATGATCAGATCTCTACTTTGGCAGATATGGCCAAAGTAAGGGTCGGCGATCTCAATTTCGGCACACGCAGCAGCCTCAGCGATCTAAATTTTGATTCGCCACCTGACTTCACGATCTAAAATTGGATTAGCCGGCTGACGACCGATCTAAAAATGTATTTGACACTGTGGTCGTTGCGTCGCGGAATCAATATTTAGATCGCCATTTACAGTGGAATAAGAGCATTTGCTGAATCTGGTCACATTTATTATTCCGATATGGACATGTTCTCCAACACTTATAACCTCCGAGTATAGGTATGTTGCTCCGACTTGGCAAAATGACATAGGCCTCACAGTTTGATACTGCATGTATGCCCAAATATGGGCATAACAAAATCTATAAATTAATTGATCTATTTTTTATCGCCTCTCTATAGTTTGACCAACTGACATGTTGAGAGAAGACGTAAAATGGATGCAACAGAAGGTACGGAACGTTTCACGTCAATATCTATCATAGTTTTCAAGATATTCAGAAAATCCGGGAGGGGGCAAATTCTGCCCCCTCCCCGGGCGTGGGTTAACCCGCCATTGAATGGGGGGGGGGCGTTTAACGCCCCCTCCCCTCTGAGGAATTTTCGCAATAGCTAAAAACCTAATAGCGCTATCAACCTGAAACTTCGCATACCTTCTTATAGATCATGTTTACGTTTTGTGTGCAAAATTGAAGAAATTTCGTCGATTTTTTTTAAAAGAGTTATAGCGAATTTAGTGACGTCACTACACACAAGTTTTATACCAAAATCAGCTCAACTTTGCCAGGCCGTATAAATGCCACATTTGAAGCAACATGCAATACAAAAACGCCAAACAAAATAGCAAATCGGAACGGCTACAAACCTGTTATCTCGGGTTTTTGAAATGTTTAATTTTTGACTCCCAAAAGCTCAAAAAACGTTTTGTTTGGGGGAAAATTATCACAAAATAAAAACAAATATAAAATATTCAGAACCATACATAGGCAACTGACATACCAAATTTCAAACTGATATCTCCATTTTGACGGACTTATGACATCTAAAGTATGGGTAACTCATGACGTCATATTGTGAAATTGCGTTTTTTTGCTTGTATTGACTAGATACAGACACATAAATGCCACCACTGTATTTCTCAGATAAAACTGGTCTAGCAACATGCCTTTTTTGTTTATATTTAATAATTTAAAATTTTGACCTAAATTTTTTTAAATTTTATTTCTCAGATAAAACTGGTCTAGCAACATGCCTTTTTTGTTTATATTTAACAATTTAAAATTTTGACCTTCGTTGACCTGAATTTGACCTAAAATTTACATTTACTTCACGTAAATGAAGTCAGGTGGTAAAATGACCATCACTATCGAATTATACGTGGAAAATTACTCATAAAACATGTGTTGCATGACTTTCGTAGATATTTTGAGCATAGTGACCTTATGTGAACTGACCTTGACCTTGACCTTGGCCAACAATCTCACTTTAGCTCATGCGGGATATGTATCATACCTTTGACAGCACTTTGGGTGAACCTGGTCGCAATCGAAGGCTTTGGATGGAAAGTATGGCCCATAAACTCAAATACGCCGATTTTGACCTTTGACCTGACAGTGACCTGACATTTGACCTCACTTGGACATTTCTTAGCATGGTTTAAATTCATCTCATTGAGAGCTTGCGAATTCCGTCTTGTGCGTCTCGCTGAGATCATTGGTTCGGAAGATAACCAGGGGGCGTTTAACGCCCCCCTCCCCCCTCCCCCCAGCCAATGGCGTTCTGCTCAGACCCCAGTCAATGCCGGGGAAGAGGCATATTTGACCTGTTTAATTGACATATTGGATTGGTGCCCCTCTTGACCATGCTGCCCCTGTCACCGAGGAAATATGCCGCCCTCGGGCTTGAAGCCCCCTGCCTTAGAAAATCCTGGATCCGCCACTGAGGGATAAAGTATACCGTTCAATTTTACTTATTAGCAGACATTTACCCTCGCCAGTGCAGCGACCGATACCTACGTGACCGTGCAGGGGACCGTACGCGTATCCCCTGGCGTTTCGCCCCTAATTGAGCTAGAGCTTCGATTAAAAAACGAGCGTGTGACGAGAGAAAGACGTTGATACCCGATTTTAAGGTCCTGGGTCATTAGGTGACCTCTGAGGTCATGCCAATGACCCGGAAGTCATCCAAATCATAAATGCGTAGAAATTGAATTTAATCGAGCTAGAATCATGAATGAGCATATCATTATGCAAAATGAATGCCAAATTTGAAATCAGCGTCATAAAATGTCCTAGGAACTACCAGATTAAAAAAAAGTCAGCTCAGGTCATCGGAGGTCAGTGACCTCGGTTGACCTGTGAAATTGCATGACCCCAGTGGGATATATATCATAATGTAAAATGGATGCTAAATTTGACATTAGCGTCACAAAATGTCCTAGAAACTGCCAGAGGCCAAAAAAGTCATATCAGGTCATCGGAGGTCACAATCTCAGTGGAAACCATAAATGACACCTGCTGACACCTGTGCATATGCTCCTGAGCAGCAAACACTCGGAAACTGCACAAGTTACAAGCATCGATACTACGGCGACGCCAGTTGCGCATGACATGACCTTGAGAAACAGATCATAGGTCACGGGTCATGGGGGATAGAAGTTTACAAAATTTAAGAGTGCCTATGTGTCAAATTGTAAAAAAGGTACTGAAAGTTTCATCGCAATCGGTTGATAAATACGGGAGTTATTTCCGAAAAACCGAAGGGGCGTGGCATCCCCACTGCACTGGCGAGGGTTAATCGACGGGGTGATTGAGCAAGGAGCATACCAGGGATGCAGCAACGTCACGAAAGGCGTGACCGAAGGGGCGTGGCATCCCCACTGCACTGGCGAGGGTTAATCGACGGGGTGATTGAGCAAGGAGCATACCAGGGATGCAGCAACGTCACGAAAGGCGTGACCGAAGGGGCGTGGCATCCCCACTGCACTGGCGAGGGTTAATCGACGGGGTGATTGAGCAAGGAGCATACCAGGGATGCAGCAACGTCACGAAAGGCGTGACCGAAGGGGCGTGGCATCCCCACTGCACTGGCGAGGGTTAATCGACGGGGTGATTGAGCAAGGAGCATACCAGGGATGCAGCAACGTCACGAAAGGCGTGACCGAAGGGGCGTGGCATCCCCACTGCACTGGCGAGGGTTAATCGACGGGGTGATTGAGCACGGAGCATACCAGGGATGCAGCAACGTCACGAAAGGCGTGACCGAAGGGGCGTGGCATCCCCACTGCACTGGCGAGGGTTAATCGACGGGGTGATTGAGCAAGGAGCATACCAGGGATGCAGGAACGTCACGAAAGGCGTGACCGAAGGGGCGTGGCATCCCCACTGCACTGGCGAGGGTTAATCGACGGGGTGATTGAGCAAGGAGCATACCAGGGATGCAGCAACGTCACGAAAGGCGTGACCGAAGGGGCGTGGCATCCCCACTGCACTGGCGAGGGTTAATCGACGGGGTGATTGAGCAAGGAGCATACCAGGGATGCAGCAACGTCACGAAAGGCGTGACCGAAGGGGCGTGGCATCCCCACTGCACTGGCGAGGGTTAATCGACGGGGTGATTGAGCAAGGAGCATACCAGGGATGCAGCAACGTCACGAAAGGCGTGAATGTGGGGGGGGGGGGGGGAGGGGAGTGAAACTGTGATCTCATCTATGTTCAAGTATATTTTAATAATTGTATGAAACTTCTTGGCATTTGTCCCCCAAAAAAACAACTTCTTGCTGTTCTGGATCAAGGGTTCCAGAGGTCTGCAGAAGTCTGAAAACCTCAGAATCGTAATCGGAGCACAAGATTACCCTATAGCCCAATTTTGGTCAAAATCTGAGATGGTGGTGCAGTCTCGACTGGTTGAGTTGGCGTGGAATGGCCCAGCTATCATAGTTCCCGAGATATTTTGGGGTTTCTGGACCAAAGTCCTAAACTGGGACAATTTGACCTTCGATGACCACTGGTGACCTCAATATTGACCTGAGCGAAAACATGACCGAAGTGACTTTGAATGGTCTTGTCAAGAGTTTTCGAACGTTTTTCCGCGTCTTTCTAGCCCTTTTAGTTTTCGAATAAGTGGGCTTCATTTTGACCCCCACGGCCCACCCACCAGGGCAAGGTTGGCTCAGAGGCCCATCCGGGCGCGGGTTAAGCCATGACGTCATTTGGAGGGCACGACCTATAATGAATGGGTCCCCAGCAAACATGCCGCTGTTGGGTCGATATCGGCCCAATGCTCGGCGCGACGTCGGGTTCGTCGGCCCGAATTTCGATGATTTCATTACGAAATACCACTTCCACGTTTGTGTGCCATCAGCATCATTGTAAAAGTAAAAAAGACTCAAAACGCATAAACTTATTTATGTCTAAGCGTATTTTCTGAGATGAGTTGTATATTGACCGGTAATAGACGTTGTTAACAATTCGGTGCCTCGTTTTCCATTCCAAGGGATACCATTTCCATTTCAATGTATACCATTTCCATTTCAATGTATACCATTTCCATTTCAAGGTATACCATTTCCATTTCAAGGATACCATTTCCATTTCAAGGGATACCATTTCCATTTCAAGGGATACCATTTCCATTTCAAGAGATACCATTTCCATTTCAAGGGATACCGCTTGGATCGGAGCTATACCTATAGCTATATAGTTGATTAAAGTTATGAATCAATGAGAAATCAGGAAAAGTACCGTTTTAATTTCTTTAATTTATTTTATCTTCACATACATTTTTTTAATTTAAAGTCCGAAATGTATCACCTCACAACATTCTGAAACAGTTAAGATTGCCGTTTTACTAAGAAAGGGCTCCAATTAAGGCTTCGTCCCTAATTGGCGAATCCAGACCGGCAAAAACGTAGGTTTGGGAGGCCTTGCGACAGAATGCCAAAACTCATGAACTTCGTCTACTTTTGCATCAGGAACCGATTTAAAACAAACTCCTTTTAACAGTTACCTAGACTTCTTTTTACAATAGAATGTGTTAATTTTCAGCCGATTTCGTTCGTTTCGGTGAAACCATGACACTGAGGGCCCCTTGGATTTGTTCCTGCTCGGCCCCTCAATCGTTTTGAAAAATCGACACCGCTGTTGGCTGGTTATTTAGGTTTGTTGAGGTGAAAAAATGACCATTTGAGCGCCAGGAAACCTTCACAGCTGTCAAAAGTTGGTGGGGCGAAATGCAATGTTACCGGGACAGTGGTCCACCATTTGAATAAGAATTTCCGCCCGTGCATAGGATCGGATGAACTTCTCTTTTCAATGTCGACTGTTCCATTGCCCTGTCACGGGTGGAGTTTCCTATTCAAATGGTGGGGCGACTGCCCCACCAACTTTGTGTTTTGCCCCACCAACTTTTGTCAGATTTGAAGGGTTCCGGCATTTAAATTACCATTTTTCACGTCAACCATTGAAAACAACCAGCCTATATGACATTTTGCCCCACCAACTTTTTCTGAAAAGCTCCACCCATGTGCCGTATGTGGTGCTTGTGATGTTAGCGTTCTTATATCGAGATATCAGAACGGACCGAGCTCGAGATATCAGTTCGTGTGGCATTTCTGCACATAGGCTTCGGATATTTCTTATGTGGAACGCGGAGTAAGACATGTTAGTCCGTTATAGGTTATCGTCATTTGTATTGAAAACGACATGACGAATATTGTCAACAAAGCGAGCAATTGTTGGAATATGAAGCATACCGTAAGAAAGCAATTATGTACATCGAAGTAGCATCCTCCGCCCCGAACGCAACTAACTACTATAGCTATGCTATGCCATTGCCCTGTTTTTTCTTCAACACTTCAGCACAGCTCGCCACAAAGTGAGCAATATATACGATCGCAGAGCAACACTCGGCTATGAGATGGCTGATCAACAACAATGTCGCGTTCTTACCATATCAAACAGTCGATCCTACGCTTTGACATGCTTCAACGTATGTCGCGATTTCAACAGTAACACTCTCATGATAATGGCTCGTTTTCTACATATGTGAATGCATGGCACGCACGTAACATTGGCCGAGCGGCTGTCCGTGTGCCGTTCATCGATGATTCGCCACAAGTACAGCACGACTCTCACAAGTGATTATTCAGTATCACATTGTCGTCCGTAACGGCACTATAAAGCCCGCAATGCAATAGAGAAGTATTCCCATCAGTCACGCTCTAACGTTATATAAGAATTCAGGAAGATCATAGAGTGATTTGCTAGCTATAAGATGTGGAGATATCGACTATTCGTAATGATTGGGCACAGCGTTCATAGCACTGCAGCGTGATGCCAATTATGACAGCTGAAAATAGTCCACCCAACAGTGTTGGGTAGGGTGGCAACTGGCAACATGCTTTTGAGCTGGCATCCCGGTGGCTGGGTTTAGTTTACCGTCTTTTCGCAGCGCTCCTATTCCCGTCTGGACTGAGCTCAGCGGACTCAGCAGAAACAGGCAGAACATATATCAGCCGACTTTCGAGCCGAACATCAGCCGAAGCCAAAGAGCAATTTTACAGAGAAAGTAAGACCTCTGAATTTGATGGAGCGTTTAAATGTGTCCCGTTTTTTTTCTTTCTTCTAAGTTTGTGAAAACGAATCTGTTCGTCGTATTATATCCCTACAGCAATGCAGCATACATATACCAGTGTAACAACAATAATACATATTCTGCCTTTTAATGAGACAGCATCAAATATACGTTCTGGTTCTTTCGAATCAGCAGCGACATTGCAGCGCAATCATTAAATTGCAATGAAGCCGCAAATTGTATAACACAGAGTTTTCGGCAAGGTTTGTGGTTTTCCAAATGAGGATTTGGAAATGAATGAAAGCGCAATTTTGCTGTAAATAGTGAAAGCAGGGTCATAGCAGAGCGACTTTAATGACAGAAGGCGTTCCGTATTGCTAATGATTGCTATGGAAGCGCAGCATATTTTTTACATTTTATCCAACTTCGCAGAAATCATGTGTTCTTGAGCTCTCCTATGATTAAAAAAACGAATGCTATTGTTCTCCTGCATATCATCCAGTTAAATGACTACTGACTACACTCAATTAAACGATTACGCTTGACAATGTTCTTTCCGAGCACCGTGACCATACGTTGAAGTAAAGATCTGCTGATAACCGTACTTGTGGATAAAGCGGAATATCCATACAGATTAAAGTAAGTGAACTGACTTAAAATAATGAGGCAAGAGTAATATGTTTGATGGATGGCTGTTATGGACATTATGGGTGTGATCGGCAACACGACTAATTCGCCGTAATCACGACGAATTCGTCGGTGATTCGTCGGACGCCGAATATTCGCTCAGTTTGTGTTCGGCAACACGACGAATCTGCAAACGAGCGAATTCGCCCGACGAATTCGCTCTGTCGGAGCGCGAATTTCCAAACCAGTCGTCGGGAGGGCTAATTTCTTTTGCAGTGTGCCATAACGTGATCTGCAGTATTGCTGTATTGACTGCAGTGTTGCTGAGTACTGACAAAGTTCAAAGTACCGTGATGTCTGAAAACAAGTAAAATAACCACACAAACCAAGGCTCCTATAACTACACAAACCAGGACACGGTGCAGCAGTGACAAAACCGTCGGATAATTTTGTTGTTACAGAACGCACGAGACAACTAATTCGTCGGAGAGCGAATTCGTTGGATTCGTCGGAGAGCAAATTCGTTTTGTTGCCGATCGCACCCTATGATGCCAATTTGGTAGAATGTGTAGCCTGTACTCATATAACAAAATACAAAAATAATGAGAAAACGACGAGAGTAAAAAAAACTAACACAAAGAGTAAAGTAAAGAGTAAAGAGTAACATGTGACACAAATTAACAGTAGTGCCTATATTAAAGGGAGGTGCCATTACTTTTTCTACACGAATATTTCGTGAAAATGTATGAGATATGAGAATTTGGAAAATGTCATGGAAATATTTATTCCACTTGTGAATGTGTCGCTTCAATTAGTTACCTTGTGTCGCTTCACAGAATTGCGAAACAGTAATACATTGCAATAATACATATATAATAAATAATAAATTGCAACAACTTGAGCCATGTATCATATGTCTTCATGTCAGGAACAATTGGTCATTATCATAACAAATAAATAGTTTTCAATTGTTTGATATTTTAACGACGAAAAGTAGATTTGCCATTGCGATATATTTTGTGTCAAATTGTATGAACTTTCAGGAAAGTAAACTGATGTGCAAAATGTTTTGAAACAAGCATATACAAACAACCCGGAGGTTTTTAACCATCGACAGTTCAACAAAATGACACGATAGTCGACATTTGAAGACGAACATATTTTTCCTCTCATTGATGCTGCATGACACGCTCAAATGAGCATCATGGCATCAGCAAGGATGTGAACGGTGATTATGACTATGTTCTCGCCGATTCATAACGTGCTAGCATGTGACATACACTTGTGTTCAAAATGTAGGATAATAGCTTCATCCACGTTTTTTTAATATTGAAATGGAAATTGAAATGAAATAGATCAATTATGATAAGTTTATACTGTTTTGAAAATGTCTCAGACATGAGCACGTATCCAAAAAAGGGATCGCTAGATCCAACCCTATGTTCTGCATCAAAAATTCATTGAAATACTGAACCTGCTTTGATAATTGCCGAGAGATCCACTGGTATCCGAGGTCTCAAGCGATTATTTGTAAATGAATCCGTTGAAATCCTAGGTAACTTTTTCCGAGAGATCCACCGAATCCATTGTAGGAGCCATAATTTTTGAGTCCGACATTTTAGAGACGATACATATTTTGCCATTAACTTAAAATGGTAGGTACTAATGGGTTCTGGGATCTGGGGCCGGTTTCCATCTGTGCAATTTTTACGAAGATGAAGATGAATGCGAAGATGTTTCTAAATTGTTATCGAGATTCACTGAAAGTCAAGATCCACTATTGCATTTGCCCGTAAGATCTGTTGGGATCTTAGACCTAGGATTTCATTTTTTGGGACAACAATTTTGATATCGTGTATGGATTTCTGGGATTCATGCATGCACCTGTACAAATCAAAACATCATCTTTGGCTAGGCGGACATTCCCCTCGAATGGCAGGACCAATGGCAATGCTGAGCAGTAAGTATGCGAGTTCTCCCGAAAAGCTATCCGCTAAAAACGGGGGACAAAAACGGTCCCTGATCTAGCCCATATTCCTTGGTGCGTCAAGGAAGAGGCACACACCCCACTAACAACGCATCCGCCGCTCTCATCGACAGCACTCTGTCTGCAGCAGCGGTCACTGCAGATGTCACTGTCGGCGCGGTTCGTTTTGAGCAGGTGGCGCCGCAGTCGGCGGCGTCACGGCACGATGATGTGCGGCGCCGACAGCAGCACGGCCACCGTCGCCACAATGGTAAAAAGCGTGAACAAGATCAGACATAGCCGGTCTATGACCATGGCGGCGAACTTCCAGTCGCCGGTGATGTCGCCCTGCTCGTCCTCGCGGCGCATCTTGTCCGTGATGGCGCGCAGCTCCTTGAGAATGAGCTGCAGCTCACGGGAGCAGCCGGCCATACAGCCACGCGCCATGTCGTCCCCACCCGGCAGCCGGATACAGCTGGCTCCGGAGCAGGACAGGCCGCCCGACAGGCTGCCGGTCCCGCGGAAGTCATCATCCATGTCCAGCACGTTGGCCAGCAGGGATTTGGAGGAGCGCTCATTCAGCTCCAGCTCCTTCATCTTCTGGTTCATCAGGATTGTCTTCCGTGTGATTTTCTCGCCGGGCCGTGACATCCGTAGCAACCACGGCATCCATTGTAGGAACATGCTCCGCACCTGGCGACACACGGGATGTGCGAATAATCAGATTGGCTGTATAAGCCGCCATACTCGGATGCCTCAATAGTCACTGATGCTTCCTGTTTAGTTGAGTTTTTCTTGTTACGTGTATTGTTTCACTATGCATCTGGATTCCAAATGATGTGCTCCTTACTTCTATCGTGAGTTCATCGTGAGTTCATCCCAAAATGAGGAGAAGGTGTTTAAAGGCTCCGAAATGAACGTAAAGTATTGAACTGCAATGAGCATGCAGTAATGGATACTGAATAGTGAGGCATTTCGCACGCTTCTCCAAAGTTTGTTCAACATTGAGACGCGTAATAGTCTGTCATGCAATTGACGAATATTTTGCTATCCAGGAGCTACGCCTCACTAGACAAACGAAACACCTGCTCACTGAACACTGCACCTAAACTCACTAGACTGAAAGTAGGTGGTAGGAGTGTAAGTAAGTAGGTTTCAGCACTGCAGAGCGGCGGCCCGACTCACCCAGGGCGACATCTCGTGGGTCTCTCCGCAGCGGTGGTGGTAGTTGAGGATGAGCACGGTGCTCACGACAGACGACGCCACCATGAACATGATGCAGTTAAAGTAGGTGCCTAGCAACACACGGTCAAGGTCAGTCGGGTCAGCCCGGGTCACCGCCGAGGCCTGTCCGGGTCTGAAGTGGTCTCCAGAGAGCCATCATGGCATCGCGACTACTGATGTGGCAGCGGTTTTTAGATATCCAGTAAATATTTCCGTGAATATTGACACTGAGAGCTAGTAAGTATATATAAATTCGAGATTTTTCGCTTACAGGGATACTAGACTGGCTAGAAGCTTTGCTTTGTTCCTAATTACACAAGGTAAGCTGCTTATTCCATAAGAAATTCGGGTCTCAGTGAGCATTCAAAATGACCGTTTCTAAAGGTAGCATAGCAGCATCGGAACGTTGCTCTCTACACTTAGTAATTCTAGCATTAATCAAATGAGATTGAGATAAGGTCTTGTTACAAAAACTAGCGGAGCCAGGATCAGCGAGGAAACCAATTCTGACACCCAGTACTGGCCTCAGCGAAGGCGTATCATCACAATAACTTAATACATTATATTGTATTTAAAAAAAGAGAAAATAAGCCCGTGAGGGTAACGAATAAATACACAATGGACTTAGCGACAGCTGGTTAAATACCCAATGGACTCAGCGACAGCTGATGCTAAGGCAAGGAGACTGAACTAACGACTTGGTAACCCCATGCGGCTCTCTCACTCAGCTCAGGCACTCGTTGAGAGCGTCTCAAACTCCGGCCCAGTGGTCAGACCCCGGTATAGTCCCCCGTATAGACCCCGGTATAGTCTTGATCTAGGACTGGGTGTAACAGCTGTGCAGAAAGTTCGCCGTGATAAGTATGCTGTCTCTATCGCTAAATGCATATGTAAATTAATCGTTACCTTCGCGGCTATTGTACAAAAGTTATATCTAGCTAACCCAGTAAATTAATATGTACAAAACAATGATCTATATAATAGCAGATGTGAATATTACCTGAACGCAGTAAAGTACTTAGATGGTTGGAAAATGTAAAATCGATCACAGATATATCACTTAAATAATTCCTAAACCAGGTCTATGCTATTACGTTCCAGTCAATTCCGCCGACAGATTTAGCAGTGACTGTGAGCAGCAAAATTTAACCTATGATAGCGGGCGATAGTTCTGTGATAACTGCAACAGCAAATATGCATGCATCAAACCACTCGATGTTTGCAAAGCTCATGCGGCATTCGGTGGTGGCAAGTTTTTAAACGTTGTTTTAGTCAAGAGATGCACACACATAGTTTGTTAGACCGGCAGCAGCGAGCATGGTGTTAAAGATGCCGCCCACACTGAGTTCAATGACTACGGAGTTCAATAACTACCAACTTTGGGGGACTTAATTTAACGGGCGGCATTGTCAAGAAGTTTTCGGCAACCAACCACGATTAAGGCACAGTTGGCTCTTGGGAAATTAATATAATAAGAAGTATACCGGCTGATAAGTTCTGCCGTTCGTTTTTTCAGCGAGGGGATAGTTTAAGCCTTATGGCCAGTTGATATCGTTCAAGAGAAGTTTCGATGTCCTGACAAGAGAATCTTTACAGCTGCCGCTGCTGCCGCTCACCATGTTCGCACTTCTCTTGGTTTGAGTTAGCACTCCAGTTTAATGCGTGCATATTTAAAGTCTGTTTATCGTTATCCAGAGTCGGGGCCCAGTGCGTGTCCCCTGGGCACAACATGGCAGGTCAGAGCCCCCGGGACACCATACCCTACTAAACCACACACGCCCCCCCCCCCCCCCCCCCCCCACCCACCACGGGCTTCAGCTGAGAGCCGTGGCAGCGGGTGTCGGACTGATAGCGAGACAACTGACCCCCGGCCAACGGCCACCCAACTGATCCACGGCCCCTGACTAGACCCTGACTGGACCCTGACTGGACCCTGACTGGACCCTGACTGGACCCTGATTTGCCTCTGGTTGGCTGCCATTGACCATGTGGCTACAGCCGGCAGCCGGACTGTGGTTCAGACTGACTGGACCCTGAATTGCCTCTGGTTGGCTGCCATTGACCATGTGGCTACAGCCGGCAGCCGGACTGTGGTTCAGACTGACTGGACCCTGAATTGCCTCTGGTTGGCTGCCATTGACCATGTGGCTACAGCCGGCAGCCGGACTGTGGTTCAGCTGGACGGCCCTGGCCGGGGAGACACACAACACACGATTTACTGCTTGGAGACGCAGAGGGGACAGGCCAGAAACGAAACCGAGACAGGAGCTTTGTTTATTGAGCCGATTAGCAAGCGGCTTACAGGATCTCTAGCTCACGTGATAAACGCGAAATGCTGGGAGAATCCTGTTAAACGGCGCCAAAGTTTATTTAAGTATCAAGTAATCAGATGCAGTGCCTGTATGTAACCGTGCCGTGTTTATCCAGCCATCATGCCATGTTCCAAGAAAGCCATGCATTTCAAGCATTTACTAGTCGGTTTTCAGCGAAGTCCTTCAATACATGCAGATTATCCGTCACCGTTTATGGCTGTCATTGGACAGTTTAATGGTGATTTATGCTGTGGTTGGTCTGGTGGACGCAGTGGTTTATGGGAGGGTGTTGGAACCAGTGAGTGCGGCAATAGGGGTACTAAGCTGGTGCATTGAATGGGAAGCTTTTCAATAGCTCTGCATACATGTTAAGTAAACTGAAATAAGAATATGTGATGTATTTAGTATATCGCATTTAAAGGGAGTGTGCCTACTGTTTTGGAATGTCAAAAATATTTTTCATACGGTAAGTAGCTATTGCTTTGATTGTTGTATATGATGACATTCACATCTGGAGCCCCTTTAGTTGAATTTTCACTTACATTGTTTTTTTTCTTATTTTTTGTTTCGATATCTATAAAACGATCGCCACTATGGCGATGTTATGTAAAACGGCGCACATAAGACAATACAATTACGGTTACATCATGCAAGGTAGAAAGACAAGTTTTGCACAGCACGTTCTTGCCACTGTGAACTTTATCATGTGCAACTTTCGTAGCTCTAAATTGATATCTTCATCAAAAAATGGCCATCGGCCATCATCGAAACGGCCATCATCGAAAAACATGATGGCCGTCCAGTTTCTGTTCGGCTGCTGCTATCAGCGTGAACGAGCTGTTTTGTTGAATTGCTATTGGCCGGCGCTAACAATATGCTAGCAGTTTAATCGATAGTTGCAGTGCTTCTAGTAGCGGAAGCCCTCTGGAATCTACCCGATAGTTCTTTGCTCCCAGCAAGTTCCTGGAGTCTTTGGAATATCTAAGCAACTAGGGCGAATCTGGAGAAACGAAGTCATGGGTCAATTCAGAAAATTATGTTCTATAGACCAGTGTCAATAACCCCAAATAAGCGATGTGAGTAGGCACACTCCCTTTAATGATAGCATGGCGGCATCAGGAACGGGTATCACAACAGTGAAAAGACAGGGTAAGCAATGCTATCAATGTATTATGAGAGCCGCAACCTTCACATGCCAAGGGTTTTATTGTTCCAAAGTTAGCTTTTATAATTTATCCTTTAATTACTTCATCCATTCACAATTTGTCTTTTAATTTAGTGGTGCTTAAATAAACAGCATCTCCATCTGGACAAACATTTAGAAGAAAAAAACATTACATAAGTTAAATTATTCCAGGCATTTAAAGCTACGATGTATGTGGTGAAATGTCATTAGGACATTCACATTTAGTTCGAGGGACTGTTTTTCAATTAGAGCAGGGCCAAAGCGTTGTTCCCCGTTCCTCTAACTACTGAGGTTTGTCTCTGTGCTGGACCGAAGTTGTACGTCTGCTGTAATCAATAGTCAGGCATGCTGACGTCAGCGATCTCATAACTTCTGCTACGCTCAGACTGACCCGTGTATCGCTGCATCTCTGCCCTTTAAAGTCGTAACGAGCAGCACCGCCGGCTGTCCCTTGCTCGCCTTTTATCAATCATAGCTGTCCCTCCATAGTGGGCTGCCGCTCTTCACTCCTAGTACCGGTCAGAGTCCATCAGTTTCCCCTCCTAATATCCTGAGTTCAGCAGCCCCTTCCAATGCTGGGCTGAGTTCAGTAGTCCCTTTCAATACTGGGCTGAGTTCAGTAGTCCCTTCCAATACTGGGCTGAGTTCAGCAGTTCCTTCCAATACTGGGCTGAGTTCAGCAGTCCCTTCCAATACTGGGCTGAGTTCAGTAGTCCCTTCCAATGCTGGGCTGAGTTCAGTAGTTCCTTCTAATACTGGGCTGAGTTTAGCAGTCCCTTCCAATACTGGGCTAAGTTCAGTAGTTCCTTCCAATACTGGGCTGAGTTCAGCAGTCCCTGCCAATGCTGGGCTGAGTTCAGTAATTCCTTCCAATGCTGGGCTGAGTTCAATAGTTCCTTCCAATGCTGGGCTGAGTTCAGCAGTCCCTTCCAATGCTGGGCTGAGTTCAGTAGTTCATTCCAATACTGGGCTGAGTTCAGCAGTCCCTTCCAATACTGGGCTGAGTTCAGTAGTTCCTTCCAATACTGGGCTGAGTTCAGCAGTCCCTTCCAATGCTGGGCTGAGTTCAGTGGTTCCTTCCAATGCTGGGCTGAGTTCAATAGTTCCTTCCAATGCTGGGCTGAGTTCAGTAGTTCTTTCCAATACTGGGCTGAGTTCAGCAGTTCTTTCCAATGCTGGGCTGGGTTCGACCATTCCCGCCCGTGTGATCGCTCCCGGGGCCTCCTCAGCTAGCTGCTGCAGCGCTCGTGTCCCCCTCCCCTCTCCCCCCGTGACCCGGCCGATCCGCTGGTCGCATGGTGCCAGGCCAAGCTGAGCTCGTTCGGATCCGGGCGGGCTCTCATCGGGAAGGAGCGCGCTATAACGAATGTGAGCCCGGCAGCCGCCCGTGGCTGAGCCGAGAGGTCGGCTGCTCGGCGGCTGTCGGACCGCCAGACAGACGACCGGAAACTATCCGGCCATTTCTTATCCACGTCTGGTTCGGGCGGCCCATTCCGCCACACAGGATAAGAGGGGGCGACCCATTCCGCTATCCAGGAGAGGAGGAGGGTCGCATGACACGGGGCGGCCCATTCTTCTATCCAGGAGAGGAGGAGGGTCGCATGGCACGGGACGGCCCATTCCGCTATCCAGGAGAGGAGGAGGGTCGCATGGCACGGGACGACCCATTCCGCTATCCAGGAGAGGAGGAGGGTCGCATGGCACGGAACGGCCCATTCCGCTATCCAGGAGAGGAGGAGGGTCGCATGGCACGGGGCGGCCCATTCCGCTATCCAGGAGAGGAGAGGAGAGAGACAGGGAGGAACGAATGGTATGCGACGGCCTATTCTGCTTCATAAGACGGAGAAGGGGCCGGCTACGGTCAGGGAGTGCCGCTTTGGATCGAACGTTATTCGCGGCGACTTAAAAGCTGTCCATTGAACCTAGTTGTTGCTGTGATGGGTTGTTGTTAGGAGTTGAGCCACTGGGGGCCACCACTCGGTGGTTTATATTTATGTGTCTCTGTTTTGTCGTTAGTCAAAGTTGTGGTGTCAGCACGTCCTCGCCCGTGGCCCGCGGTGGCTGCAAAACACAAGTTGAAAATGTCAACAACGACTGACAAGTAAACATGGACAGACAGAAGACCTCCACTCTATAGGCAAACGGTCGATTCCCTGTCCCCTGTAAGCCAGTACGAACTCCTGTTCACTCATATTGACTTCGAGTCGCGAAAACTTATGATAAGATGTTCTCATTCTGAGTGCGTCTCAGCAGGCTCCACGTTTTATCCGTACTGAGACTTGCTATGACTTCAACATACTCCATTGGAGACCCTTATTAGACCTTCCGTTCAAATGCCTTGTGGTCTCCTTAGCTTCTTCCGTGGTGCCCCCCCCCCTCCCTGACGCCAAGCAAACAATATCTTGTCTTAACGATAATCCATTTACACATTACCTCTTCAAAATAGGCATCAGCGCATGACCAGCATGTTTGCTTGAGATAGCGAGTTTTTCCTCTCATAGCAGCTGGTTCTCAGCGTTAAGCGTATGGTTACCCCGTTTGATGACCAGAATCACTCGTTAACCCTCCCCTATCGCCCTGGCCGCAGTTATCGGCTTCAAGTTGTGCGGTGCAGCATAGCTTCAGGCGTTTACTACTAGTGCCATCTAGGGACAGGAATATAAGTAGACATCTTTGTCATCTCCGTGACCGCGGTGTTAATATCACGGGCTCATAACCCGTAGGTCCCGGGTCCGAGCCCCGGTAGAATGGTCTGTGGTCACCTGATAATTGATATGTACTGGTGAGGTCAAGTGGCAGTGGACCGGAGAAGGGGTCAAACTGGCACGGGGCGGCCGTGTGGAAGCATTGTGTGGCACGTAAAAGACCCCTACGCGCCCTGTTTGGCTAAAAGGCAAATTATCCGTTGAACTGACATCTCATTACTGGGTGGTGGGTTCAGAGTACACGCATCAAGCTCGGCTTAACATCGTACTCCTACCGAATGCCTCTCACGCAAACCATTGGGCTGAATTTATATAAAAACATATGTGTTGCTGCCCTTAGTCTAAAGCAGTGTCCAGTGGTTTCCAGTAAAAAAAAACAACGCGCAAGCCGTAGCACAAAGCTGATTATCCTTTAGCATTAATTGGTTATAATGCTACTTGCGATAATTCGATGACAGTGAAACAGAATCTGGGGTAGATGTATGTGTATCACCATCAAACGAATCAGCTATAATTTCTGACTTAGCTACTCAGTCTCCACTAGCCCCGCCCAGAGGCTTCATTGCCACAAGTGGGGTAATTGCCCCTTATTTGAGAATCACTCATTTTAAAGTTAGTACACATTGTTTGGGATGATTTAGGGTGGCAGAGCGAAGCATGACCTGACTATTTACCTGCTGGTGCGAAATTATCACCACCACCTCGAACTAAGAAATGATATGGCTTTGGAGAAAGAATGGATAATTGGCGTTATATGTACATAACTTTATCCCTAGTTTTCTCAGATTTTTGTTTTTCATGCGCGAACTTGGTGCGTTATCTCTCACTGTTTCCAACCCCGCACTGCCCTCTGGCCCTCTGGCCGATAGTCGGCAGAGGGCTAGGGCCCTCTGGCCGATGCGCAGCGCCTGATGGGAACGTGCTGTTGCGTTGCAGCGCTCTTCCGGTTGACGCCTCGGCTCCACGGCTTTAGCGTCACAGGAGTCAGCCGCTGTTTGCCACTCTGCCGCGAATGCACGGTGGTGCGCCGGTGCTGGAGATCGCAGAAGGTGGCTGTACAGGATTTACGCCGGTGACGCCCGTCAACGCGCGGGGTGTTACGTAGCTCCAGCAGGGCGCGCGCGAACTCATCTGTGTCGAGATCACCGTGATGAGTCGTTTTCTTGACCAGCCGTTTCACGTTGTTGACAGCTGCCTCCGCGTGTCCGTTTTATTGTGGGGAGTGGGGAGTGGAGATTTGATGTTCCACGCCCCTCCTCTCCAGGAGCTCGCAGGTATGTCGCGCCGTGAACTGACCTCTGCCGTCGGTCCGCAGTGTTTGAGGCACGCCAGTGGCCGCTAACATCTTGCGAAGGCACCGTGTGAGGGCTCTGGCGGACACTTCTCCTCTGACGTGATAAACGAATGGCCAGCCAGATAATCTGCCCACATACACCAGGTAAGTACGTCCAGCCCATGAAAAATACTCGGCAGAGACCGCCTGGAAAACACGTGATGGCATCGGCTCCGGCATCAGGGGCTCCTGATCTCTGGTAGCAGCTGCTCTGATCTCATCCAGAACAGCGTCTTTGGACGGGCTGGCACCATCTTCACTCACATCGGATGTCAGGCGGGCAGGCATGCTCTGGATCTGAAGGCCGACGTGGCGTTCCGCCTCCTCGTCGTTAGCTGTCGGCTGCTCGACAGGAGCGCGGGGCAGAGCGTCTGGGATGGAGTGACACGCTCCGGCTGGTCGGCTCGCTCCGGCTGTCGGCACGCTCCGGCTGTCGGCAGGCTCCGGCTGCGCTCGTCAGCTCATGTGATTTGCGCAGTTGTTTTCCGACGCTCTCGGAGTGCAGTTGTACTGTCTGCAGTGGCTGCGGGTGTTTTCAGTCGCGCTGGAGAGGACTGGTGACCTTCGACGCGCCGGATCTGTTGCGGGTAGTCAGGTGGCAGGATGCCGAGTTTGACACAATCGTGCCATGACGTAGTGGTGTGTGGAGTGATTCCAGAACAGATATTTCCGCCGTGTGTGTGACGTCTCCCAGCTGGAGTGTCAGGTCACACATTCCCATGCAGTGCATTTTTCGCCAATCAGCTGTACACAGTGTTGCTCTGGACGGAGTCAGGTTCTCCGGTCTGACACCCATGCGTTCCGCATGATCACGGGAGATGGCAGAAACTTCCGCACCGGTGTCGGGAGTCCATGCGCTGGTCACAGTGCGGCCATCGCGGCGGCGAGTCTCTATGTCTTTCTGCGGGGATCGCTTCACAGATACGCCCCGCAGACGCACGTCAGACACATATACATTCATCAGCGCCGCTGTGTCCGACTCTTCAGAACTTTCGTAGTCACCGTAGATGTCGCTATCGGGCTCTCTGCAGATGCCATCCATCTGGCGGCCGTCTGAGCGTTCATGCCGGGGCCGGTGCGTATAGGTGACGCTGTCGCGACGGGACCAGTGTGTATAGATGGCGCTGTCCGCGTCGCCGGTTCCCTGCCTCACGGCAGACCGCGGCGAAATGGCCGCGCTCGTGGCAGATGTTGCAGGTGCGGCTGAGAGCGGGACACTCCCGTGTGTCACGATGTCGCGTCGCACCACTCCGTCGGCACCGACTCAGCACTGACAAAACGTCGCTGGCTACGCTCCGACCGGTACCGCGATACTTTCCCGACAGTTACGGAGTCATTGATCGCAGAACTGATGTTTGCGGCACATTCCGAGGCGCGACAGAAATCCAGCGCCTTCTCAAACGTCAGGTCAGGTGTCTCAAGCATACGCCGACGTACGTCACGGTCATTCGTGCCCACCACCGTGTGATCGCGACAGCGATCATCGACACAGGGGTCGCAAAGATCACAGCACGCGGCGATCTCCTTCAAGGCGCACACGTACTCATCGATCGTCTCACCGGACTGCTGCAGCCGGGAGGGGAAGTCCATGTGATCGATGATGACATCACGTTGTCGCTGCAGGTATGTATGCATAGCACCGATGATTTGGTACATATCCTCATGTGGTACATAATCTGCGGACGATTTGGCACGTCCGCGGATAGCGGTAGTCCGAATTCAACGACGCGGGCCCAGTCATCGTCCAGAACGGCGAGGAGTGCTGCCTTCTGCTCGGGTGGCGACAGCTCGCAGCTCGACAGTGATGCCTTCTGTTCGGGTGGCGACAGCTCGCAGCTCGACAGTGCTGCCTTCTGCTCGGGTGGCGACAGCTCGCAGCTCGACAGTGCTACCTTCTGCTCGGGTGGAGACAGCTTGCAGCTCGACAGTGCTGCCTTCTGCTCGGGTGGCGACAGCTCGCCGATGTGTGTGAGCATGCAGTATCCCTCGAAATTCCTCTTCCAGGACCAGGGGCGCAGCCAGACTTTCAGAAGAGGGGGGGGGGGGGGGGCAAGCCCCTGGGAGAGGCCCTCCACCCCAACAAAAATACCCTTGAATATGAAAAAATCTACGGATTTCGGCCACTTTATTTTGTGAGGACCCCTTTTTAACATTTTTTTCGTCTACTTTTGATGAGCTGGATTGGACCAGGATCCTCAGTAGGCATTGTACTGAGCGCATTACTAATTTGTATTGTTACGTACAGGAGAGAAAACCTATCTTAGCTGACAACAGGTGGGGGTCGGCTTCTGAGTGTGGGGGCGGCTGAAATGACGAAAAATGTACCCCCATTTTGATACGTGTATTTAAGCCTTTGCAGCATTTTTTTGCATGTGGATTTTCATGTTATAGTAGGTAGGTATGTACTTGTTAGTTAGCGCCGCGAAGCGGCGCGAAATTTGTACGGTTTTACCTGATAAAACCCAGAAATATAGGCGGGTGGGCCTTGTAGAGGATAATAAGCTAAAACTGCTATTCATTCAATTCAGCGTTACGACGAACCGATGACGATGACTATGACTTCGTTATGACGATGACTACCGATGTGACGCCACGAAGCGGCGTGAAAATGGTAATTTTAGGTCCTGGAAAACGAAATGTTAATATTGGAACCAGACCGTGAGGTGAAATGGCTTGGGGTGATAGTCCTGGCCTGGTCCCCACTATTATCTCTTCTGTCCAGAAAATTGTGCACCGCTGAAGCAGCTTCCGGGTGCCGATCTCCTCGTCTTTGCTTTCGCGTCGCCTTTTTTCGGAACTCGGCAAACTAGCTAAACATGTATGTAGCCTGCTTGAAACTTAAAAGTGACTATTTTATGAAGGGAATGGGCCCTGGGGCCAGTAATTACCGCCAAGCCTCTGCCAGACACTTAATTAAATTATTTTCCCCATTTTCCAAATTTGTATAAGCAATTGCGAAACTCGTGTCATGCCGCGAAGCGGCGCGAAATTTTCCAGTTTTGACAGCTAGCCTAGACAGATAGCTGGATTTTGACTGCACTGCAAAGGCAATTTTTACGATACATTTTTAATTTTCCCGCAAAAGGTGTGTGGGGGGTGACCCTCCTCCGCCTTCTAAAAGTGGGGGAGTTTGCCCAGACCTCCTCCCCCCCGACCCTCCCGTCGGTGACGCCCCTGGCTGACAAATATTGCAGCACACACTCTCCGAGAGGAACATTGTTAAATTGTTTTGTACTACCACCCCCCCCCCCGAATTCAAAAGCGCATCAGACATCAAATTACCATGTTTAAATCCAATAAAACATTGCACCAGGTGGGTCAGAGTACAGCACATTACCTCTCATTATGACCGCGCCGACCACGGCTAGCAACCACTGGGCAGGCTCGAGGGCCCCGTTCACAGACCCAATGGCCCTCTGGATAAGCTCGAGAGGGACCTGAACAGACCCAATGGACCCTTGGCAAGCTGAGAGGCTCCTGAGCAGACTCTAATAGCCCCTGGGTAGGTTCGAGAGGCTCCTGAACAGGATCAATGGACCATTGGGAAAGCTCGAGAGGCCTCTGAACATATTATAATGGCCCCTAGGCAGGTTCAAGGGGCCCTTGAACATACTCAATGGGCCCCTGGGCAAGCTCGAGAGGCCTCTAAGCAGGCTCTAATGGCCCCTGGGCAGGTTCGAGAGGCCCCTGAACAGACTCGATGGGTCTCTGGGAAAACTATAATGGGCCCCTGGGCAAGTTCAAGAGGCCCCAAAACAGACTACAATGGACCCCTGGCCAGGCTCGAGAGGCCCCTGCACATACTCAATGGGCCTCTGGACATGCTCGGGAGGCCACTTTGCAGGTTTGTTGGGCTGTGGGTGGGCTCAATTGGCCCCTGGACAAGTAGACATGCTCCAGAGGCCCCTGGGCAGACTTTTGGGGCCCCTGAGTGGGCTCAATGGGCCCCAGGGCATGCTCGAAAGGTCCCTGGGCATGTTTTTGCGCCCTTAAGTGGGCTCAATGGGCCCCTGGACATGCTCGAGAGGACCCTGGACAGTTTTTGTGGGCCCTTCGGTGGGCCCAATGGGCCCCTGGACATGCCCAAGAGGCCCCATGGGCAGGTTTCGAAAGCCCTTCAGTGTCGCTGAGGGCCCTTGACATGCACCAGAGTGACCCTTGCCTGGTTTGAGGGCTCCTCTGTGACCTTTTTAAAGCCATTTAGCTAATGCAAATGGTATCTGAGCCAATCTCGGCGGGGCCCCCTGTGACCCGTAAGGGGGGGGGGGGGGCAATCGCCTCCCTTGCCCCCCCCCCCCCCCCCCCCCCTGGCTGCGCCCCTGTTCAAGACTCAAACTCCATGAGTGATGCTGATGAATGAAGTCTCGGAACCGGCGTTCCGGTTGCAGGTATGTTGATCCGCGGTCGCCGGTCGGGCGCCCGCGAAGGCAGACGCAGTCGTCACCTCAGCTGTGATCGGAGCGCCGCCATCCACTGGTGGTGTTCTGGCGGCGGCACCCGAGTAGAGATGCTGCAGCAGCGCCGTCATCTGCTCGTCACGGCGGGCCGCTACCTCCATTTGCTGTGCGAGGAAGCGGGTGAGAATCTCCGTCGACATCTCTGAAGGTGCAGCCGTGGCAGGCTTGGTTCCGAGTAAGCGGGTGAGAATCTCCGTCGACATCTCTGAAGGTGCAGCCGCGGCAGGTTTGGTGTTCTGAAGGTGCAGCCGCGTCAGGTTTGGTGTTCTGAAGGTGCAGCCGCGGCAGGTTTGGTGTCCTAGTCCGTCTCCGATATCACGACACCTTTGTTGATCACTAATCACGATCACACACGAGATCTGCGTCTCAATCACTAATCACGATCACGCACGAGATCTGCGTCTCAATCACTAATCACGATCACACACGAGATCTGCGTCTCAATCACCAATCACGATCACGCACGAGATCTGCGTCTCAATCACTAATCACGACCACGCACGAGATCTGCGTCTCAATCACTAATCACGATCACACACGAGATCTGCGTCTCAATCACTAATCACGATCACACACGATATCTGCGTCTCAATCACTAATCACGATCACGCACGAGATCTGCGTCTCAATCACTAATCACGATCACACACGAGATCTGCGTCTCAATCACTAATCACGATCACACACGAGATCTGCGTCTCACGGAGCAACACACGACCACGCCATGTTACATTGTGATAACATCAATAAACAGACTTTATTATCAGAAGAACGATGCCTACTTATTTTGGAATAAATATATAATTTCACAGTAGTTGGAGAGTTGTACATACATTTTAAAGTTATTTCCTAACTTTCCTATATTTGATATTCATGAGTATAAAATCATGTTATGAAGTTTCAGCTATTCGTGTTACACTTGCTGATTAAAAATGTTTTGAAGAACTTTTCGAGTAAGATATTCAAGATTTGACCATTTTGGTAATGACTTGCTGATTACTTTTTCTATGAAAATCTTGATTTTGTATTTTATTTTTTATTTTAACATTAGTAGAAGTCCTTCGAGGCAATTATATTCTCATAAAAATCATCTCACCGATATTGGCGATCTATGTTCCCATTATTTTATATCGCACCTACTGTACCAAACGTGCACAGCCTGAAACAAACTGCAATATATGGAGGGATACTTGGCCCGTATTCGGCGAACGGAAGGGGTTACCCAGCCGGATTAGAGTCGGAGGTTAGGGGTGCGTGGTTAGGCGGCGTCCCGGCGCGGTGCGGGCGGTGGCCGCAATTGATTAATGATACATGCCGAGCTCGACTAGTGGCGGGACGCGGCGGCGGCCCGTGACCATTCCTCCTGCAGCGAGGTACCGCGCGCCGGTGTGCGACGCGTTCTCAGCCGGCGGCACACGACGGCGAGCAGCTGCTCTAAGCGGGCCTCAGCTCTGTGCTTTCTCTGGCAGTCTCGTGTGCCAGCAGCTCGGGCTCACAGCTGACAGCGGTCAGCGGCTGACAGCGGGCGGCAGGCAGGAGCACAGTGCTGCGAGCGGGCCGGGCGGACGGGCGGGGCGGGCGGGGCGGACGGGCGGGCGGGCGGGGCGGGCGGGGCGGACGACTGGCAGAGGACCCGTCGCTCGGCTCTGGCACACTCATAGACGGCGAGACCGTCAGAGAGTCGATGGAAGACTTTGGAGCTGTCGGGAGCGGAGGACGTCTACTTTTCAGCGTCAAGCGTCAAATGATGGGTCTCAAACTGGTCGGTCATAAAACGAGCATGGCTGGTGCGTTTCGAAGAAGCGCGACCCAAAAATACACCACAAATGTGGCTCAAACTGCACTGCAGTTCAAACTGCACTGGTTCAAACTGCACTGGTTCAAACTGCACTGGTTCAAACTGCCCGATTATACTGCGATTACAGACTGCGACCAAAATTTCGCCCCGCCCGCACCACACGCCAATCACAAAGCACCAGCAAGCCGCCTGACTGTCCCACGGACACCTGCCTGCCCGGCTGACTAGTTTTACCGCCTGACTCACTGTCGGACTGGCCGACTGACTGGCTTCCTGAATGTTTTTCTGCCTTACTGATTACCTGATCCTCCTGGCTGAAAGTTACCGCACATCTCAGATTCCGCCAATACTTTTAGCCGTTCCGGAATTTTGCTATTGAGCTTTACAGCCCCCAAAATGTATGCCCTTACTCAGCTTGCCTTTGCTGTGTTTCAAAGCTTTAAGTGCTCGTCTTTAAGAGAAAAAGCTTTATATGGCAGCGATCTGCACTGTGCAATTCTTCACAAGTCGACCGTCGTAGTCAAATCGCCTCTTTTGAACCACGCTGGAAGTGCATTGGATGGCGTTTCTCTCCCACCCATACTCGTTTGATGGATAATACCGACCGAAAAAGATTGGCAACCAGAGAGCACCTCCCACTCTTGACCAATGCCATGCCGGCGCTTCACGCAAATGAGTAATTATTTACGTCGTTAACGTAGACTAAACCAGGAAAACGCCTTTTTGGGCGATGACCGAGCGGGCGCGCTCTGGTAAAGCTAAATTAAGTTGTATTAAATTGCTCATGATCTCCTTTCTCGAATCCGCCAAAAGGGAGTACGTCCTGAGCGCTGTATGCTTCATGCGCCTGTGAGGTTTCTCGTCAACTTACAAGACAAATTTACATTTGATCCGGCCCGAACCGGCCCGAACCGGCCGTACAGACGCCTTTCGGGAGGTAATAACTTTGCAACCACTGCTCCGATTGAGATCGGGTTTTCACCATTGGATAGGATCATCAAATTAATTTTGATTTGGGCATGGTGCGTTCTGATTTGAGTGGCAGTACAGAGCCAGTGGCACATGCAAACGTCGAAATGAACAAAAATAATTCTTGATACAAAAAAAATGGCTTGATTTATCTAAGCATTAATTTATACGATGAAGCATGCCGCACTCAGGACGTACTCCCATTTGGGGGATTCGAGAAAGGAGATCATGAACAACTTAATACAACTTAATGTGTATGTAGTTTATCCCAGGGAAGCAACAGATACCGCTCGGTTACCGCCGATTAAGGCGTTTTACTGGTATAAATTAATGCTTAGATCAATAACGCCATTTTTGATCAAGAATGATTTGTGTTCATTTCGACGTTTGCGTGTGCCACGTGCTGTGGTACCACCCGTATCAGAACGCACCACACCAAATAAAAACTGACTTGATGTTCCTATCCAATGGTGAAAACCCTATCTTAATCGGAGCAGTGGTTGCAAAGTTATTGGCTTCTGAAAAGCGTCTGTACGGCCGGTTCAGGCGGTCAAATGTAAATTTGTCTAGTAAGTTGACAATAAACCTCACACGCGCCCGCTCGGTAATGATATAAACGAAGACTAAAAGAGACATAGGACGAAGAGGATACGTTGCTGTATCAGGGGGATGTAGCAGCCCTACGTAGCGGTAGCGCTTTGTTGCCAGAGCGCGCCACGCCAGCTTCTCGCTCGCGACTGAAGAGCAGTGACCAATGTGTTTCAAAGCAAGGTTGGAGCAACTTGGCTGCTAACACTGTCCATTAGACTGTTGCAAAATGGACGAAGCTACTCACCCAAAGTTCTACCGCTTGGATAGAACTTATTGATCCATTGCTCTTTCTGATTTCAAAACAGTTTTGTTTCAGCTAAAAATCAAATCGTTAAAAATATAAACCCTTGTTTTTTATGTCCGTAAAGTTGGCGACTTATTTAGCGACTTATTTAGCGACGACCTCCGATTTCTCCCAAAATGACATATATGATCAACTAGATCACGAGAAACACGAATACGATGTTTGTTTTTCTATAGCACGTGTCTTTCAAGTTCAAAATCAAGGTCAAAGGACGGGAAACTGAAAAAGTGGCAGAAGTTACTGTTCGATTTTGATTTTTTTAAAACCAAAATGTAGCTCAGGAAAAGTTGTAGCTGCACATTGAAAATAAAATTAATCGAGGTCCAACTTCAAGGTCAAAATCAAGGTCAAAGATCGGATAACTGAAACGTGGCAGAAGTTACTGCTCGATTTATTTTTTACCAAAATGTAGCTCAAGAAAAGTTGTAGCCGCAATTGAAAATCAAATTAATCGAGGTCCAACTTCAAGGTCAAAATCAAGGTCAAAGGACGGGGAACTGAAAAAGTGGCAGAAGTTACTGCTCGATTTATATTTTTTACCAAATGTAGCTCAGGAAAAGTTGTAGCCGCACATTGAAAATTAATTTAATCGAGGTCCAACTTCAAGGTCAAAATCAAGGTCAAAGGACGGGGAACTAAGAAAGTGGCAGAAGTTACTGCTCGATTTTGATTTTTGTTAAACCAAAATGTAGCTCAGAAAAAGTTGTAGCCGCACATTGAAAACCAAATTAATCGAGGTCCAACTTCAAGGTCAAAATCAAGGTCAAAGGACGGGGAACGGAAGAAGTGGCAGAAGTTACTGCTCGATTTTGATTTTTTAAACCAAAATGTAGCTCAGGAAAAGTTGTAGCCGCACATTGAAAATCAAATTAATCGGCGTCCAACTTCAAGGTCAAAATCAAGGTCAAAGGACGGGGAACTGAAAAAGTGGCAGAAGTTACTGCTCTATTTTTTTTTATAAACCAAAATGTAGCCCAGGAAAAGTTGTAGCCGCACATCCAAAATCGAAATAAATTTGCCTGAGCTGCATTTTGGTTAAAAACAAAAATCGAGCAGTAACTTCTGCCACTTTTTCAGTTCCCCATCCTTTGACCTTGATTTTGACCTTGAACTGGACCTCGATTAATTTGATTTTCGATATACGGATACAACTTTTCCTGAGCTACATTTTGGAAAAAGAAGAAGTCAAAATCGAGCATTAACCGTCGCCATACGGGGGGGGGGGCTGACAGCCCCCCCCCCCCCTGAGGTTTTTCTTGAATAACTTTTGACACATGAGGTGCACGTTGCTGAAATTTTTGGTAGCAGAGTTTACAACAATTATACGTAGGCTGTATAAATGTAAATGAAATTAGTCAAGAAGTTTGAGAGATAATAATGTGTTGATGACGTCATGTTGGTAAAAAATGAGAAATATTGGAAAAAATCGTAGAAACCAGAGTTTTAAAGAAAACTGCACACGCAATGCCCCAAAGATGCAAAATGGCATTCTCTTTAAAATGTCAATCTTCGATTTTCATAACTTTAGGTTTTTGACCCCTAATTTTGTGTTGTTGTTGTAAAAATCCCCACAAAATCAACATTTTCAATGATATTAGAAAAACAGGAATACATGTGAGAGAACTGAGTATGGGCAATACCCATACCAAATTTCAAAGCAATATCTTCATTTTTGACTGAGTGATGACTTCCTAAGTGTAAGAAACTGATGACGTCATTTTTTTAATAACTTTTTCACATTTTTGGACAAGATACGAACAAATAATTACCTTTTTTTTGTATTTCTGAGCCAAAACTGGTCTAGGAACATGCCTTTTTATTTACATTTATTCATTTCTAATTTTGAGGTTTTCTGAAGAGCAAAATCGCTGTTCTGGACGTGGTAAATCCGAGGTCATTCACTTGACCTGGAAGGTCACCCGTTGACCTGAAACCTAAAAATAGCATACTGTTAGATTCCTCTCATGACAGGCAACATGCTGGTTCTTACCGCATTGCTCTAAGTTGCTTGGTTTGGAAGTTAACATAAGTTAAGTTAACCGCCCTGTCAGGCCCCCCCCCCCGTAGGGCGAAGGTGAAAAAGTTCCCGTAGGGCGAGGGTTAACTTCTGCCACCTTTTCAGTTTCCCGTCCTTTGACCTTGATTTTGACCTTGAAGTTGGACCTTGATTAATTTGATTTTCAATGTGCGGCTACAACTTTTCCTGAGCTACATTTTGGTTTTTAAAAAAAATCCAAATCGAGCAGTAACTTCTGCCACTTTTTTTAGTTCTCCGTCCTTTGACCTTGATTTTGACCTTGAAGAACACGTGCTATATAAAAACAAACATCATATTCGTGTTTCTCGTGATCTAGTTGATCATATATGTTATTTTGGGAGAAATCCACTACCAATTTGTTTTGGTAACAGATATGAAGTTGACACTGGGTACGACACATACACAACAATCAATTCTGCGTTACGCACAAACAGTTTCATATCAATCGGATATTTAGTTTTGATGTTATACGATATTAACTAAAACCCTTTAAAAAAACGGGTTTTTGACTTTTTATTTCCACGCGTGAACGATCGGACCGCCTTCAGCCCGGACTACCGCCAACAAACGCGACTTCCACTGTCCGTTACTGGCGCGGATGAGCTCCACCTCCACTCCACATCCGTGCCAGTATCGGACAGTGGAAGTCGCGTTTGTTGGCGGTGGTCCGAGTTGAAGGTGGTCCGATCGTTCACGCGTGGAAATAAAAAAACGTCAACAATCCGTTTGTTGAAAGGGTTTAATAATGTCTTATAACATTGAAACTAAATATCCGATTGATATGAAACTTTGTTTGCTTAACGCAGAATTAATTGTTGTGCACATGTACCAAGTGTCAACTTCATATCTATTACCAAAACAAATTGGTAAGCCTCGAAACTCGGCGCGTTCTTTTGGGGCTACCCGGATAACATAATACAACAGAGGGAAAATAAGTTTCCAATGTTTCCAATGCTCAAAAAAATAAGGGGTTTTGATTTTTAACGATGCTATAGCTGAAACAAAAACTGTTTTGAAATCAGGAAGCGCAATGGATCAAGAATCCAAGTGGTAGAACTTTCGGTGAGCAACTTCGTCCATTTTGCAACAGTCAACGGTCCACATATCCAGTCGGTTACGCAAGACTACTTTGGACTGACCATCGCCTTCAGCTATGGCGGGGTGCAACTGCGGCGTCCCCGGAGGTCGTCACAGAAGCCCACATGGTACACTCCCAGGGACTTTTGGCCGCTCTGTTTTAATTTGCACGCGGCGAGACCCAGACTCGCATGATAGAAGAAGACCTTGACGCAAGACTGGACTTCAGAAATAGGAAGTTAGGCTGATATCGCCTAAAGGTGGAGAGCCGCTGGTCCCTCTAGAACCAATTAACGAGCCATCATAGGGTGAGCCCGAGCGCTGAAGGACAGACAGGTCCGGCATCAGTGGCGCCGCCCGCTTCGCCCGCCCGCGGCCGCCAACATTCGCGAGAGCATGCGGGGGCTCCACCTGCTGACCTATGAGAGGCACCTGCGTCGGAAGTCTCCGGCAAAGCTTCACTTATCGTCAGAGAAAACACAGTCAGCGCGAGAAGGATCGTGACGCCTGGAACACAGGGACGAATCAGGGCCGAGGGAGAGGAGAGAGACGAGAGAGAGAGAGAGAGAGGAGAGAGAGAGAGAGAGAGAGAGAGAGAGAGAGAGAGAGAGAGAGAGACGGGGGAACAGATCAGGCGCCGCTGTTCTGCTGCTCTCCAACACCACTGAAGCAGCTGACGAGACGGCGAGACGATGACAACGCCAACAACCATGCGCCGCCAGCTACGAGTACGCTACGTCGGGGCTGCGGGTCAGACAGACAAGACACACACACACACATACATACAGACAGATGATAGACAGAGCGTTGGCACTGGGCTGGAGGGCGCCGGAGCGGGCTGGGCGTCTCTGTACAGTGGCAGGGGGGGGGGGGGGGGGGGAGGATGGCGGGAGACACAGCTCCTCTGTGTTGCGCGGCAGCCACATCTCTGCAGGGAGACGTGCTGTGGCGCGGGGCGTCTCGAGGCGGCCTTTCCGCCGCAGCACGCGCCTCTACCTACCACAGGCATTGCATCTGACGCGACCGGGGCTGGCTCGGCGCCCACCAGCGCCCGGCGTGGCGAACTTGAGAGTGAGAGCTCTCTGCTTTGCTCTCAGAGATCTGTGCGGGCCCGCGGACAGCACCGTGCGCGGGCCGCCAGTGGGGGGTTGTGGACGGGACGGTGCGATTTCGGCAGCGTCCCCATGGGCGCCTCTCCCCTCTGCGCCCCTGATGACGTCACTGGTGGAACGATGGCCGCGCGGCGGTGCAGCGCAGCACTGTTTACCTAAGTGCGGTACTGCGTTCCGATGTTGTCGGCATACTTGCGCTCACCATATTTAGAAACACAGTAAGTGATAGCAAAATTGTGACACCTAAAACACAAGGAAGGAGATGGTGAGTTGTAAATCTCAGTGCTGTACACAGAGTTTGTACGAAGCTAAATATACCGCAAGTGCATGGTGCAAATGACGAGATATTTTCACATTGTACAACATTTTTGGGGATTTTCTGGGAATATTCTAGGCCAGGTCTGAGGAAAAGGACATTGTCAGTGGATCATGCGTCTTAGAGAAAAAGAAACACAAAACACGACATGCAAAATTTCATCGATTTCTATAAAACTGTAGACAGGCATTATTGGACTTGATATCAGTGGTGGCTCTTTTTGCACAAACACGAAAACTGTCGTTTTGATTTACGCGCCCGCATTT